>LZPO01052247.1:241762-254541 GCA_001675575.1 Neotoma lepida
TGGCTCAGTTGGGATTATTGCTTTGAGTACCTCAGGGCCTTCCCTTCAGGCAAGCAAACCACTGGAGGAAAGGCCTGTGGTTACCATTTGAGTGGCTCATGGAGTCTGCAGGGGAAGCTCAACAGAAGGAGACTAGACAGTACCAAGGGCCAAGATNATAACAGCACCTCACAGAGGTAACCACATATGATGTGCCCAGCCCTGTGAGCCAGTAAGGATCCACAGGACAACCTGGATGATGTGTTGGGCCTAGTGATTACCAAGGAGGAGAGGGAAGATGAGGCCACCTCCCTGCTATGTGGTGGACATCTCTGCCATGCCCTTGCCTATGGGCATTCTTCATTCGGCTCTTGCCATTTCTAGACAGAGGGTAGCCAAAGGGAAATCTTTACCTCATTTGTCCTGCNTTCTGTCCCTGGAGAAGCCCCATCCTCTGCATACAGGACTACTCTGCAGTGCCCTCTCACCTTGAGAACTAGCTAACCCTCTTCAAATGCCATGTATTTACCAACCCAAGCTCAGGGGGAACCCTCCCTGTGTCTGTGACCCAAGCAATCATCAGTGTGACCAGAACNTATCTGAGCGGCTAATACCTGGATGTTGAGTCTCCCACGGTGAGCTCCCAGGCCATAGCGCTTTGCTGTGGAGGCATGCAGCTGGAAGTCTGTGATTTTTAATGTTTCCAGACCAAGAGGTGGGCAACCTGGAAAGATAGGGCTTGTTAGAAACAAAGATGGCTATCAGAAGAAAAGAGTGTCTGCTTTTCAGAGGTGGCTATGTGTTTTCTTCCCCCAATGAACCCCTAAGCCACCAGCNTGGCCCCCTTCCCCTGGCACACTCAGTGTTTCAGACAGATTAGGTCAATGCAACCATCCATGGCTCCCCAGTTCTGTCACTAGCATTTGCTTTCTGAATCTTTGGGCTGAATGTTCCTTCTTTGTTGCTAGCCTTGCTGCCATTTGATGCCATTTGCAATTAAGGCCCCTTCCTTGAGACTCAGCCAGAGAATGACACTGGGTAGAAATCTTCTAACAATCCCATGCTCGAGCTCTGCAAATTAATCAGGACTTGTTGATTTTTGCTTCAGCAACTCTGGCCTCTGTTGTGCATGATAATGAGCAGAGCAACATAAATAGAAACCCGCTATTGTCTTCCTTCTTGGCAGAATAGGTAGCTGTGGGAACAGCTCCTGAGCACAGCTTGACCCTGAAATAAATGCCAGCCAATGACTGCCCAAGTCTAAACCACCATCCCTACACATAACAGCATTGATGACAGCCGAGGCTGGACCCCAGGTCTCCTAGGCTGGGCTAGTCTCTCTCACCCACTGACCTGCCATCATGTCCTATGGGGGCATGTGGTGATAGAGCATCACAGGGGAGTCTCCTCCTTACCATCTGACCTGGAGAAGGAAAACAACTCTCAGGTAGGTGTGAATTGAGTCTGTTTCCATCAGAAATATCAGACAACTTTGAACATCAGAGGACACAGTCACTGGGGAACTGGAAGTGGCCTAGAATTGAGGGCACTCTGGGAGCATGACTGCACACTCAGTAAGAGGGGCCTGCTAGCCTCGGATTGGAGGGGTCTAGTGAGATGACAGGGGCTCTGCAGTACCTGGATGNGAAGATCCATTCAGGCACTGCAGGCAGACAAGTTCAGATCTACCAGGAACCAAGANACCACATAGTCCTCCCTTAACCTCTCAAAAGTGGAAACCAGCACATAGAGAACCTGGGGCAAGCCACCAAGAGGTGCCAGCTGCCGGCAGAGCTGCATAGTGGATCTAGAGTCTCATCTCCAGGCTGGTAAAGGACACTGTGTGTCCTTGGGCCTGCTGACAGCCTCTGGGAGGCTTCCTGGGTTGGTAACTGACATTAGCCATCTACCTGACCCCCACCATAATGGGGAGCATAATCAGATGAGTGCTGCTCTTTCCTGACACACTGCANGAAGAAGACAGGTCAACTTCCAGTGACCAGTTGGTGCTCCATAGGTTCTGGGAAAGGATCTTGTAGCTGGGGCCTGGGGNGTCACTTACTGATAGAGCATTAGGGAAGGAGTGTGAAGTGTGTGAGAACAGCACACAGAAAAGAGATGTGAGCAAAGGCCACGCAGCGAATAGGGTGTGCAATGAATTTAGAGGGCATGGAAGAAGGCAAGGGACACATGACTGATGCCGGACAGTCCTTGGTGACCTTTTCAGTGAGTGGGGGAGAGGTTAAGCAGGAAGGGGGAATCTGTGAAGCCAGACCCCTAATTTCCCAAGGCTACTCAGGGTCAACAGTTACCATGAAACCCCTGCTTCACAAGGGTCTGCCCCTCCACCTTCCAGGTCTGGAAGACACGGGATTCTGACTTACATAGGTGGCAGGTCTTTGATACCAAGTGTTAAGTGAGTACTTCTCCTTCTTGCCTACCAGGAATTGATGATACTCATGTCTTATATGAGCAAATGAGCAAAGCTGTCCCGCAACCTCTTCTGAAATTCATAATGCTTGCCTCCTATGCTGGGCATCACTATGGACCTTCTTAGGCCACCAAAGCAGTAGTCTGCCCTGCCTCTTGGGTCTGGCAGCCATGAAACATGACCCCTGAGCCTGGAAGATAAACCTATTACCTCTCCTGTTAAAAGGGCTGGGAATGTGGGCCTGCACCCTCCCAACTGTAGCTTCAGGAAAACAAACACCCTCTCTCAGCTGCTGCCCCGGGCTCTCAGACCCAGTATTCTCTTGTAGCCATCACAGGCTGTGTTCAGAATTCAGGCAAGGTCTCGGGGTAACACTCACTGACTTACTAGGGCCGCTGGGATCAAGGNTACCTAATAGCTTGCCACTTAAAGCATGGCTGGGATTTGGGTTCAAGGACCCCTAAACTGATGTGCCTACCTCCAAGCTCTGGTTTTTCCCCACTGCTCCTACCTGCTGCTGGGTCCTCACACTTCTACTGGTCACCTAACCTCAACCTGTCATGCTTCAGACACTGGCAGCATCCTCAGCCTGTNCTCAGAGGNCCCACACCTCCTGGTCCTGACACTGAGCTGGCCACCGTCAATTGGGCTCTGTGGATAATTCCTTGTGTTCTGGGTATGGCGTCTGCTAAGCTCAACTCCTAATTTAGTTTCTAACCTTGAGGGACCAGGACATTAAAGACCAGACAGGGGGAAAAACCCTAGCTCTGTCTCTCCACATCCTTGTGCTCAGATCTTCNGCATCTCCATGTAATCAAGTCAGAAATGCAAACAATATCCACCTTCANTTGTGAAACTATTTCAGAGCCACACAGACACCATTCCAGNCTCCACTCAACAGAACATGGAGGAGAATTCCGTTACTCCATCTAGCCCTGCAACCTCCATTTCTGTCATTTATAATCAGACAGGCAGATGCACAGGTAGACAGCCAGATGGACAGACAGTTCACCATGACAATGACTGCTATTCAAAGCATTTCTTCTAGAAAAAGAAAACATCTCATAGATATATAAATGTTTTAGTTCAAAAAGGAGCTACTTGAATGAAGTTAAATATCTATTAAAATTGCTTCCCTCGTAAGAAATTCCATTAAGATTACGAGATATGGAAAGAAGTGCCCGTAAGTGGGGTATTTCCTAGATACACATCTCACGTTGACTCAAAAGTTCAATGCCTGCCCTCTGGAAGGGCCTAGGCCTTTGTGCGCCCATGGTAACAGTGGAGTTTCACATGAGTGGCATCTACTCTTGTTCACACCTACAAGAGTGTTACAGAAGAAACCAAAATGTCCTGCTCCCCTCATCTATGGAATTGCTGGGCAGTGACTTTGGTGGGAACCCAGATAAATACATGGGCTCAGCTAGTTTCTATACGGTATCTTCTATGAACCCAGCACCCTGACACTGGGACTTTTTTCCTTATTAGAAGGTACTATCTTCAGATGATCTTGTTTTGTTTGAAAGTCTTTCCCATTGTCCGTGTAGAAGTAGCTAGCCATGGATCCGCTCTAGGAGAACACAATGTCCTTGAAAGGCAAAGATGAAGATACAGACCACATGGATTAGTAAGTGTTGTTTGACTGAAGGAAACCAACAGCACCTCATTTAAACGAAGAAGGATCACTATAGGGACAAGAGGGACAGGATAGGACAGGGTCAGTAGCACAAGTACATCAGCCAAGTAGCACAAGCCACCACTCTGTGCTGCCAGAGGAAGGGACTGACTCTAAGGGTGTCTCCAGCATTACATCATANCTGTGCAGAGTCTCCACCCAGCCACCTCCCTGGCACCAGGACTGAAGTGCTATCAGCATAGAAAGTGTAATAGAAGCTAAATGCAAGCTCACAGCCACCACAACGCCTGGGACAAGCGCATGGAGTTCCCTGTCCAGTGCTGAGGGTTAATCTTGGAAGTGTAGNACAAGGGTCACAGAGATACAGCAAGGCAGTCAACCTCATTCAGGAAGTTTCTATTTCATCAATTATCCACTCTTATTTTTTCCTCTGACTACCTCACTCTCTACCTTCCATCAATAATCACTATAATTCCCTTCATGGGATTTCCAAAGAAAAGAAAGCCTGGTGACAACTGGCTCCCTGCTTGACANAGAACTATGTGTTCTCCAGTGCAGGACACTATGGGGCTCAAGAAAAACAGCACCTGTTAAACCGGCTGTAACGGCCCCACTTCTCCAAACAACATTGTAAGACATATTTTAGAGCCAGTGAGATGACTCACCAGGTATAGGTATTTGCCACCATGCCTAACAACTGAGTTCAACCGCAGGCATGCTAGTAGAAGGAGAGAACCAATTACTACAAAGTTGTTCTCTGGACCCCTCATGCTCACTGTGGTATGCACTCACATTGCAGGTGCACATGCCCCTCCCCCCAAGACACACACACTAAACGTAAAATTTTTAAACACGTTAAAATTAATAAAAGCTTAAAACTAGAGTAATTTAAGGACAAACTTCTCTCCTACATTCCTTTATACAAAAGTCAATAAAGCAACAATTTCAGGTTATAGTCGCATATTTCCTGGTGAAAGTTCCTAAGTCCATCTTAATATGCATACAGAAAGTTTATTCTAACAGGAATGCCCTGTTAGAAAAAGGAAGTTTCTTACCCTAAAGATGAAAAAGTATGAGGTAGGAAAATTATCTTTTGGTTTTAGACTTGAAATTATTTCAAAGTATAGGATGCTAAAATGTCCTCCATACTGCATGTTTAACCCCAATGAACTTCAGTATTTTTTTTGCCTGATTCATTTTCCTCCTCCTGGTTCCCTGAGAACATTTTAAAGGTTTTCAGAAGAGCTAGTGGGTGTTCAGATCCGCAGAGAGATCCTCCCACTGCTGCACCTGCAAGGTCCTCTGTGCTGGAGAAAATGAGGAAGGTAATTAAGGTATCACCCTAAATTTGTTCCCACACAGGAGAATGGCGGGAGGTGCCNTGTAAATGAATAGAATAGTATGGAGGCTGAACAGCCAGGAAGGCCAGAGAGGAGCCCACGTCATCACAACATATCAAGGCATCTGAGCTCCTCAGTCCTGTACAGGGAGACAGACAGTTCCTCTTTCCTGTGGCCAGAGGGGCAAGCAAAGACTAGAGAGAACCACACAGAAAAGGGGCAACTGACAACTTCCTTGGAGCCGACACCCAAGGCTTCTACTGGTCCCTGAGTGACATCTGCAGGGCCTCTAGGTTTTGGATTCCAGCCACNAGGAAGAAAGCCACTAACAGTAAACCCCAAGGCAATGGAACCCTAGGAAAACCCGTAGCATAAGCGGAGGGGCTCCAAGCACACCTCTACCTCCTTAAGATCAGAAAATAGAAGAGCAGAGCAGAGACAAGGGTTGCATTTTCAGCTACGGTCCTTGGCCTGTCTGCAGCTGTGTGAGATGACCCAGAGGTGACTCACGCATACAGGGGACTGACTGAAAAGAAATCATAAATTTGTTACTGGCTAAACTACCCATCAACAGCCAAGGGGATCAGGGGCACCTTCAGACATGTGAATACTTGGGAAATGCACTTGTTTCCACTGGCTGGGAACTGTAGAATAAGTGTCAGAGTTAAGTAGGCACACTGGCATGTAACCCTGGAGATGCGAGACTGAGGACCCTACTAACCAAAGGGTTCCAAAAAGGAGGTAAAGTAGCTGTTGCAATACCTTTGGTTTACGTTGTCAGGAAAATAGCTGCCCTGGGCTAGAGAGGTGGCTCAGAGGTTAAGAGCACTGACTGTTCTTCCAGAGGTCCTGAGTTCAATTCCCAGCAACCACATGGTGGCTCACAACCATCTGTAACGAGATCTGATGCCCTCTTCTGTATGCATAATAAATAAATCTTTAAAAAAAGAAAGAAAATAGCTGCCCTGACAATCACAATACCAATATTACCTTCCAACAAGGAAGGCTTTCTTATATCCTTCCAGAAACACTACAGATTAAGACAGGAATGTGGTTGTACTGGTGATAGGTAAAGGGGAGAAACAGTGTTTCTAAGCTTAATTGAAGCGTCTATAACCAAGAGTTTAAAAAAAAAAACCCTCTGTGTTGGAGCTATATATTCTATATATTTATTATAATGCCAAGCCATGAGGTAATTACAACATATTGAAGCTTCAGATGTACAACAGTTGAGTGTTTGCCTAGCAGGCATGAAGCCCCAAATTTGATCCCCAGCACCACATAAAACTATATTTTAAAAAAAAAAAGTTAGAAGGATGATCAATGCCTATAATCCCAGCACTCTGGGAGTGGAGGATAAGACATTCAAGGTCACCCTCAGCTACACAACAAGTTTGAGACTAACCAGGGCTATATGAGATTTGGCTAAAAAAAAAAAAAAGTTCTTGAAATAAACAGGAAAATCATTCACAGCCTTTCATGCCTCCTCAGTATGTCAGTATTCTGGTAAACCCTGCTCCATGGCCACACTATAACAAGGACCCATCCCCAACTAATCAGTGCCCTGAGGCAGCAGCTACTCAAACATGTCTTTGACCATCAAATTGAGTTTCTCCCACTTTTTAAAACAGGCTCTTATCCCGAGAAGCATGTGGGTGAGAGAACATGGCAAAACGTGTGAAAAAAAAAGTCTTCAGGAAAATATTAATTAGAGATCTGAGATATGTCACAATCTGGAGAAGATTGACAGTCACCAGTGACGAAGTCACTTTCTCTTAAGGCACGCAGCTCTTGGAACACCCTGTGCCAAATGAAGCTCCATCTCCCAGTGCCACTCCATCTGTGGGAGTGGAGATAGGGCCCCCTGTCTCGTCTCTACTCAGCACACACTTAATTAGCTCTGTCCCTTGCTAACATTCTCTGCATAGAGGCCAGTGTGTAGGACACTACCCTGATGTATCTTCATCAATCCCNAAGGTCCTTGACACTACCACCAAGCTATGTGTGACAATAAATTTTAATTATCAACTTGACACAGTCTAGAACAGTGATTATCAACCTGTGGGTTGCAACCATTAGGGGTCACACATAGGACATCCTGCATATCAGACTTTTACATTACAATTCATAGNTAACAAAATTACAGTTATGAAGTAGCAATGAAATAATTTTATGGTTGAGGGTCACCACAACATGAGGAACTGTATTAAAGGGTCGCAGTGTTAGGAAGGTTGAGAACCACTGCTCTAGAATGACCTGAGAAGAGCATTTCAATGAAGGACTGTCTAAACCAGATTGGCTGGTGAACATGACTATAAAGGACTTTCTTAACTGGATTAATTGATGCAAGGAGGATCCACCCTGAATGTGCATAAAACCATTGCATTGATTGGGCCCTGAACTATATCAGAGTGGAAAAAGGCAAGCTGAGCCANCAGGCATGCACCCTNTCTGCCTTTGACTGTGGATGNGATGTGACCAGCTACCTAAAGCTCTTACTGCTGTGACAGCCCTACAGTGATGGANTATAACATTGCTAAAATAAAAATCTTTCTCCCCTAAGTGTTTTCGACAGNGTGCTTTATCACAGTAGCAGAAAGGAAACTAGGGCCACTCTGAATATCAGTTCTTGAACAAATTCCAAGACCNCCCACTGCCTTTAATGTCAGGGGCAACTTTGTGGCCCAGAGATAATAGGAAATAGAATACATAGCACATGAATTTTGATTTGGAGGCACCAACCCCCAAACTCCACTCCCAGTGTCCCATATATCCCCAGGGAACTGTTGTGAAGGTCAAATCTTGAAAAGTTTGTTAAATCTATGAGCAATTAGGCTAACATGTAAGCGACTCCCCATGAGTCACCCCCTCTGGACATCTCGCCACTTAACCTTCACNATGTCCACAAACCCGTCTTACCCNTAAACANACTGAGACTTGGAGAGGCCAGACTGACTTAAGAAATTACAATGTGTCCAAATTCAATTTGGAAATCAGCTGTGACAGGAGATCCCAAGTACACTCTTTGTGTTCCCCCATTTGATTTGAAAGTTCCAAGGTAAAATACCAATGCTTTAGTGGCATTGGGGGTCATACCAGAAAAGGGACTAGAACTGAGAAAAGCCATCACTCCTGGCAGAGAGGAGCTGTGGCCTGCTNGGCTGCCTGCTACTCCCAAAGCAGAGGATTTTTGAAGCATTAGAGGGTAAGAGACTCCCAGTAAAAAGTTTCTAGCTCTCTTGGATTTTTGTTTTTATTGCTGCCCATAAATCCAACAGGAATCATCTATGGAATTCTTTCCTTTGCCTTTCTGAACTTGACTTTCCCTCCAACCAACGAAGAGTGTGGAGGCTGCTTCCTGTGTGATGAGATTGTGTTTGCCATGGCTCACTGCCTGACTCAGACACCAAGAGCTGCTCAGAAGGGCGTGGGAGTCTCTCAGGTTCTTGGGAAGTCTATGAACTAATCTTGGTCTTATCTAATCATCCTTGGAAAGCTCTTTAATACCCAACAAATCAAAGAGGACCNTGAAGATGTGCCCCACTGCACTGCTGGGACGGAAAATTAAATGATCCCAGCCCAAGGATCAAAGTCTTTGGAAGAACCTAGAAAAATGGATGCCCACGTTCCACACAGACTTGGGTCAATGACGGCAGTTCTCAGGAAAGTCTTCTGAGGTGCCAAGAACTTCAAGGGGTCCCCAGAATCTGGCTGGCATCTCCCACCTACACAGTAAAAGAAGTCTGGAGAGTTTCTTTCCCAGGCTCTGAGGGTCCAACAAAGGAAATTCTCAGAGAACTGGGAGGCAAGCCCAAGCCTGGAGCCCACTGAGTCTGCCCCAGGAGGCTTCNGCCTCAAAGGGTCTGATCTGGCCACTTATCTTCATCTTGGATGTCCAGTTCAGTGGCTGCTTCATCTGGAAAGCCTCCCACACTCCATTCCCAANCGCTCCATTCACCCTACTCACCCTGCCTTGGAGCCGAACTCNTACTGAAAGCCCCACCATCTCAGATAGATTGGTCTACCTCCCTGAAGAGGCTGGGAGCCTCGATCACAAGCCAAAATGTGTTTCCATCGTAGAATCCCTGACATCTAACTAATACTTCCCAAACACATGAGTGACATGTATCAGAAGCTGCTGTGACTGATAATCACTGTCTCTGAGTCATCACGGGAAATTCATATTTTTCCTCATATATTGCTAACAAAGACCCCAGAAGGTAATTACTGGTTCAAAACGGACTGCTTGTCACATCCATGGTCCACCTACACTATTATTTACTTCACGTTTCTATTTTATCAAATAATTTTAGTGGCAATACATGAATACAAGAGGAAGCTCTGTCAGTAGAAGATAGAGAAAAATTAAATTAAACGTGATGGAAAAGCACCAGGCACCAAAGAAAAGATTAANGATTGGTTTGTTTTAGGTTTAAGGACATCTGTTATTCAAAAGACACCCTTGGTAGAGTGAAAAGCTAAGCCAGTGGGCGGAGACAAGCCTTGCTCTGGGTACCTGACAAAAACAAACNAACCAACCAATCCTTCCCATCAATGAGAAGAATGGCAAGGAAAAACATGACCTAAGTGCAGTTGAACAAAATAAGTCATTCCAATGGCAAAGAAGCATTAACCATTAGTCACCAGGAAAACACAGAGTCAGACCACAACAAAACAGCAGCATATGTCACCAACGTGGATAACACAGAGAAGATTGACAAGACCAGGTGTGGGCTTTGAAGGAAGAGAAGCAACCGCTGGTNGGATGTTGATAGTCATAACCAACTTGGAAAATTCGCTGCCAGTTCTCTGTATGTGCAGTGTTACGTGTGGGCATTTTCGTGTGTGCATGTGTGTGCATGTAAGCTTGTGTACACGTGCATACAGAGGCCAGAGGTCAAGACATGGTCTCTTCTCCAGTTGCTTCTCTTATTTTGTCTTTAGAAAGTCTCTCATTTAACCTGGGGGTCATCAATTTGCCTAGACTGGCTGGCCAGTGAGTCAAGGATCCCCTGTTATCTCCTCCCCTGTGCTGGAGTTATAGGTGTATGTCTCTATGCCCAGCATTTTCCTTTCAAACATGGAGATCCAAACTCAGGTCCTCATGCTTGCACAGCAAGTGCTTTACCAACTGGGCCATGTCCTCAGGCCCCTCCTACNAGTCCTTATCCAAGATACTCACTCCCTATGATGGAGCAACTCTACCGGAGGTACACACAAAAAGAATGACACAAAAATGATCCCAAATACACTCTGTAATAACCAAGAGGTCAAATCCACGCCAATACCTATCAATAGGAGAATGAGTACATAGACAGTGGTATGTCTATACCACTACAGAATACTACAGATTCTGTAGAATACTACAGAACCATGAAGATAAACAAACCATAGTGCATGCAGCAGCGTGGATGGGCCTCACACATATGATAACCAGCAAACGAAATCAGACACAAAAGTGTACAGCACCTGTCCACAAATATTACCAAGTTCAAAACCACGCCTGTCACCTCTGATCACAGCAGTGTCTAAGGAGAAGCAAGGAGATTGGCTGGTTGGGGGCCAGAGCCAACGTCAGAGGTTCTGGCACAATCTTCTTCTTGTAAAGAGCAATGGCAATGATGCATTTTCACACTTGTGGTGTCCATGACAACCCAAATCAATGTGTGGAGATTACACACACCAATGAATTATATCGTTACATTCCCATAGGTTTCTCTATACATGTTAGCCCTCAATAATATTTTAATGNGCTTAGCTTTGCCTAACTACTACATCATAAAAACACCAAACCAGATCTATTTGTCCAATTCAGAAGGAATAAAAGAGATCTATGCTGAANGTAAAAAAGTCAGTCTCCAAGGTTACATAGCATATGATTTCATGTATCTCATTGTCTTACAACTAGAGCATCTTGGAGAACAGAGTTGCATTGCCAGGAACCAGGGCTTGAACATGGGGAGGGGAGTATCTCTAAAGAATAGCACAAGGAACCTGTGATGGGACAGTAGTGTTTCCAGAAACAACACATAATATAGCTGCACACACACACACACACACACACACATGGCTGGCAGAATCTGAATATCTAAATATGGTCTGTCCTTGTCCAAGTCAGTTTCTTGACTCTATTACCTTACTACGGTCGTGTAAAAACATCAGCACTGGTAGGGACAGAGTGGAAGGTGAGTCGGACCCTTCTCTCAATTTTTTGTTTGTTTGTTTGTTTGCAACTTCTTGTGAATCTACAGTTATTTCAAATTAAAAACAAAAACAAAAACTTTGTCTTAAAGGAGATTTGAAAAGATAAAACTTCCTCGGGATGACTTGATGTAACCCATACAACTCTCCATTGCTCAGACATGTCTTAGACTTCAGGGAGTTTGGGTTGAAAATTTTTTGACCACTCCCAAGCTTGCCCTAGAAGCCCAAGACTCAAGAAAGGAAACCTACANGAACCTAACACCAGGTGTGGAAGAATATCCAGCATGTGGGAATCAGATGACTACAGAAGGNGGAAATAGCTTCCACATGGGAGGCCTTCACCTNTCCTTTACAATGTGTCCCCAGCTTTAGCACAGAATCTACNGCAGCTAGAAAATTAGAGACTTGGTGATACCTTCTCTCNTGGCTTTCTGGAGTAGGTGTCTAAATCTCCTTCCAGGCAACTTTCCACAAGGATTCTNATCATAAATTCTCAGAAAACACTGGGACAGAAATGGGGAGGTAAATTATCCCAACAGCAANTAAGAAGAAGAGTGGTGACCACTCAACAACTTGGGCAGGTGGCCTAGGTGNGGACATTTGGTAACAGACAAAGGCTTTTACTCCCTTTGCTCAGGACCAGCACACAGACACATCTCTTCACTCTATCAGCCTGACATGACATGTAGATNAACCCAAAGTCAACTAGCTCTCAACTTTGNGGAAGGGACTGGAAAGTCACAAAGTGAAAGGTGTGGACACAAAAAGAGATGGAGAAGCAGACAAGAATTCAACCAGCCTAGCTGNGGATCACGTACCTGGGATATCTGACCCAACTGATAGAGCGCTCTAGTCACGTAACAGCTAAGCACACATTTGCTCTTGGGAAAGTTCTTCAAGGGTGACTTCCATATGCCCCCACCGACATCAGACTCTTTTAAGGGCTCTGTCACTTGCCTTCAGTGTGAACTGTCTCGTTACTACTCACAGTCCTTATCCTTTCCTCAGCTGAGCAACAGGAAGTCATTAGTCTTTCCCTCTCATATCCTCATCAATCCTTCCTTTAAAAACAGAATAATTCCACAGGCTAATATGGTAGCTAAGATACTCAGTGAACTGGAGGTGTGATGGCTGCCTTTGAGGTAAGTGACACCATCCATTGGGTCAGCTCAAAAAACAATCTAGTTAG
>LZPO01052247.1:261836-290109 GCA_001675575.1 Neotoma lepida
TAAGTTTTGCCCAAGATAGGGCATTTCCATCAAAGGCCGGGTTGCTCTGGCCCAACAAGAGACCAGGCAAAGCTTTACAGGAAAGCCCTTTCCACTAATCAGCAACTGCTGACACAGAAAGAGCTTTGTTTACAAGCAAATATGCTCAAATCGCCACCCTTTTGATTTCCTGACAACCGGGACACAACACATACTAAACTCAAACTGGGTGATGCTGGGCATTAGACNTACAAACAAAAATGGCTCCCTGCACACTCAGCATGGCCCAGAGGGACTAGCCCAGGACTAGGGTGTCCACGTGGGTTTGTTCAGATCCAAACAGTGGTACATTCTAGCCTGGGCCTGGAAACACCACAGACAAAGGAGTCAGTGGGAAATCAGATTCAGAGCCTCCATAGCTGAGCCAGCTCCTAAGCCAAGGAGGGAAGAAAACACAATATTCGAATCACTTATTCCCAGCGTTGGTTGTTTCTTTCTGCCATGTGGGTGGAAAAGGCAGGTGAATTATGCAACTGTGGTTTATTAGTTGGCTACATTTCATCCTCTAAAAGGAGCATGGCCACAAGTCAAAGTCACCTCAAAATAAGCACACCCTACGTCCACTGGCATGACCCCCATGGAGCTGTTATCTTATTCTTCATGCTGGATAATGAAAGCTAGGGACCTGAGGCTCACTCCTGGGACCACAAAGCATTCCAGCTGCAGAAACTGTGGAATTCAACCGGAAACAGCTGAATAAATAGAGTCAGAAGGAGGTTGTCAATGAGGAAGAATATTCTAGCAGTCAGCACTGCCCATCCAATGAGTAGATGGCTTTGAAGTGGGAAGAGCCTGCTTGAATTTCTGAAGGTCTTATTAATAAAAACGCCTGAGCCTGAGATATTGGGNTAAATGCTGNAAGATCAAAGACAAAGGAACAAGCCACTGCCACGTCTCACCTCTAGGACTCCTCAGCCTGAAAAGCCTCTAGTTCCTGTCTCCTCACAACTTATATACCTTTCTCCACCCAGTCATCACTTCCTGGGATTAAAGNCGTGTGTGCTTCCCAAGCAAAGGCATGAGATCTCAAGAGCTGGGATTAAAGGTGTGCCACCACTGCCTGGCTCTGTTTCTCTCCTAGACTGAGTCAATCTCCTGTAATCCAGGGTGGCTTTGAACTCACAGAGTTCAAATGTAGGTCTAATGCCACAGACTGATCTCTGCCTCCCAAGTGTTAGGATTAAAAGTGTGTGCCACCACTGCATGGCATCTATGTTTAATCTTGTGGCTTGTTCTGTTCTCTGATCTTCAGGCAAATTTTATTAGGGTACATAATATATCATCACCACAAGAGCCCATCTGGGGAGGGTTGGAGTAGAGGCTGAACAGCCATTGCCTGAACTGTGCAGTGGATAGGAATTTGCACTGTGACCATTTACTTTCCTAAAAGTTCTAAGATTCTGGGATAAACTGATGCTTACAAAAAGCCTCAGACATTCTATGACACCAAAGTCCCCTAACCCTCAGAAAAGGATTCCACGGTCCTATATCCTGATGGACCCATACACACACAAGCACACATTTGCNCACACATACATAAGCATGCATGCATGCCTATACACATGCACACACCTTTAGAGTGGAGAAACTACTGAAATACATATACACACAAACATGCATATATGTATACAAACACTAATGCATGGAGAAACTTCTGAAATGTAACATTACAATCTAATTAATGGTATTTATAACATTCTATGTCATGCTTTTGATACCCAGTGGTAACTCTCAACCCCATGCAGATGGCTGGCAACGTCTAGAGACATTTTTGTTTGTGAGGACTGAGATGACAGTCCTGTGGTATCTCATGGGTCAAAGGTGCACATCCTACAACACACAGAACCCAATCCCCCCGCCCCANCTCCCAGCACATGTATACTCAGTCCAAACTGTTCAAACTGTCAAGGTTGGAAAACTTACACTAGAGTTTCCCAAGATTTCCCACTGATGGAACCTGAGGGGTAGGTCATGGAACCTCACCCTAATATTTCTGTAAGTTCCTTCGAGTCTATAATTATTCTAAACCAAACTTTCAGTAAATGCTTTTCAGTTTTCTCTTCTATTCAGTACAGCAGGGCCCTTCTCCATTGAAAATGAAGTAGTGGTTAAGCATCCTTGATTCAAGTTCTTGAGAACAAAAGCACTTCAGATTTCACGGTTTTTCCCAACCATGGAATTAATCTACGTGTCATATACACCACACACATAGCCTGGAGCTAACTTTGAGTTAAAGCAAAGCTTCATGGTGCACAATCACCATGAGTGTACTGGTGTTCAAAGGCTCGGATTGTTAAGCATTTCAAGTTTTAGCTTTTCAGAGTAGGTGTTCTGGCTTGCCTTCTGTTGCTGGGATAAACACCATTACCAAAAGCACCTTGGGGAAGAAAGGGTCGGTCTTAACTTACAGGCTACAGTTCATCATCAAGGGAAGCTAGGGAAGGAGTTCAAGGCAGGAGCTTGAAGCAGAAACCACAGGGGAAGGCTGTTCACTGGCTTTCCTAGCTACCGTTCTTACATAGCCCGGGACCACCTGCCTAAGGAAAAGCACCACCCACAGTGGCCTGGGCCCTTCTACACCAATTAGCAATCAAGAAAGTCCCCCACAGACATGCCCACAGACCCATCTGATGGAGGTGATTCTTCAATTGAGGATCTTTCTCAGATGTGTCAAGCTGACAACCAACCATCATAGGAGGATGCTCACTGGTACCCCCAACTGGCCAAAGGATTCCATTTTCCAAGCCATCGCCACAGATATCAGCACATAGCATCCANGGGGCATTTCTCTGGTTGCCAAGGATCAAAGCCAAATCTCAAAGCCAGACCAAATGCCCTTTGCACCAGCCTCCTCAGGGATCCACACATAGACCCTATTAGTGCCCATCACACACACTTTCCCAGTTTCTCCTTTATCAACTCCTACTTCTATGCTCCCAAGAGCTAAGTGGAAAACATCAAATATGATACCCAAGTCAGTTCTCTGTTCTATGCTCTCACCCATCTCTCAATCTTACACTCTGCTACCACCCCAGTGCCTACCCTATCCTGGAACCCAGCACTCAATAGCCATGTAGTAAATTCCAGAAGTTTGCATCTAACACCCCAGACGAGAGCCTAAGGTTCCCTCCTCTGAAGCACATTCCTAAGACTGGCAACCTGTTCATGAAATAGCCCACCATAGAAGAGTGCCTCTATGACACCGTGAGCGTCATGTATACCACGCCACCACTTAAGGTGGGACAGAATCATCTCTCTGTGCAATTGAAGTGCACAGATTCTTCAGAGTCCCCCCAACCAAGATCATTTTAATTTAACCTCTCCTCTACTACATGGAGCCCACATGTAGTAGTTTTATTGAAAGTTTTATTGAACACACACATACACACACTCACACAAGCACCCATGCCACACTCAGGGGGGGGAGTGGAGGGAGAAAGAGAGGCATTAGTTTAAACTATTCGATGAATGTCACACTTATCTATCTGGGGAAGCTCTAAGACATCCTATCTGATTCATTAGGAAAACGGCTGAAATAAGAATGAACCAGGAAGCAGCTCCCCAAAGGCCTCTGAGCCTGATTCTGATGCTTCAGGATGTGTCTTCCATTTGGAGACAGGACCCAGGTGGCTAACTATTCACCAGGAACAGTTAACTCTCTGTCCCAGGCCAACCTCTATCTGCAAGGTGGCTTTCCAAAAGCAAATGATCCTTTTCTTACAAACCAGATTATACTTGACTTCTCCTTCAGAGACCTCATTCCAAGGCTGATAACCACCAATGCTCCAGAAGGAAGGAGAACCACTTCTGGGGTGTAATAGCTGAGCCCCTAGACACATAAGCTGGAGACACTGCTGGGCTGAGCTGTGACTTTCTGAGCTGTCAGGAAAGATTATGACTGGTCACTGCTAAGAGTAGCCAAACAAAGGCGGCTTACGAATCAGGCCTAGTCAGCCATCTCCCCCTGGGAAGCATTGGCCTCATCCTTCTATTTATTTTCTTGACATCCCACATTGGATACAACTCTCAGCACACCTGAGATTGTTTCCCCAAAGTCACACAACTCCTGTGAAGTCCTTGGAGGAGGGACCAGGTTGTCTTATGTTCTCTGTCCCTAGGGCACACTACAGGATGCTATGAAAGGCTTTGGCATCATCAGACACAGTAAAATGCAATGGTAGACACTGTTCTTTCTATCTGCAGGTGAAGCAGCTGAGGCTCAAAAAGTGGTACCCAAGTTCCAGGTCCCCAAATGGCAAGCCCAAGACCTGGCTGAAAGGGTGGGCTTTCAATTCTCCCAGGGCTTTCAATTCTCCCAAGCAGGACAGTGACAAAATAAGTTACTTCCCCTGTTTGAGCTTAAGGCTCCTCAACTGTAATATAACAAAGGTAGCCATTTTCCTCAGCCAGGATGAGAACTTAATGAGACCAGTGGACACTTCCAAAGTCAGTGTCTCATCCCACCCTTTGATGTCAAGCCATTGCAACGTTTTACATCTTAATCCCCATTATCCCCTGCCCCAGAAAACACTGGGAAGTTCCTATGGTTCTATTGGGGGGGGGGTCACACAACCCATGGAACTGTCAACGGCACATGGCAGGGATTCAGCCATATCCAAAGGTGGTACTCAAATGGGGCCAGCCCCTCAAGAGTGTCTGCATCTTCCCTTGCCACCCTGGTTGATGACTTTGGTATCTGTTAACCAAATGAAAACACTTCTGAGCTCAGAGCTCTGTGGCCTAGCACATGACTCTCTTTTCAGGCAAAGACATTGCAAGGCCATAGAATATGGTCACTGTCCTGCTGGCTCCCTATGGCTGAAATAGTAAGAACATAGCTCCTACACTGAGCAATCACCATCTGAAACAACTTAGAGNAAGTCCTCTTCACAGGTTTTGTGATAACGGCTGAACCAGAAGAAAGTGAAGACGGTTTTTAATCTTTTAAGGAAAATGAGATGGGCACAAAGGATGGATAACTCACTCCAGGCTGCCAGTCACTCAGAGCTTTCCAAGGCTCCTGCAGTCTGCCCTTTCCAAGAAGGCAGAATCTTGGCTGCTACAGGGACCAGGAGTGGTCCAAAGTCTCCAGTTGAGATTGAATCCACTGTGCATAGTGGATTCAAGGGGCCCACTGACAGGGGATGGAGGGAACTGAGAAGGGGCACTGCCTGAATAAAGGNCACTGACCAAGCCTTGCCAAGGCCATCTGCCTAATTACACCAGCCAGTCACATGCCGATTGATTGAAATTAGTCTGAAGAAAACACCTCTGAAGATTGAAGACCTAAACAGAGCCAGAAGAAGCAATAGACACCTCTTGGGACATCGGGGCCAGCTCCCCAGGCAGTTTCTCAAAGTGTACAATTCTGTTTCTGCCTGAGGGGGCAGGGAGAGAAAGCTGGGCTTAGCTTAGATGCAGTCTCTAGTGAGTAGCCAGCACCACAGGATTTTGGCTGGGATCACTCGGGGAGACATACTGGGAAGCCAGGTGTCCCCTGGAATGCGGCGATCGCGGGCGCCCCCTCGAGCCGCCGGATGCCAAAAGTTACCTGGTGGAGGCGTCTCTGCAACCACCTTCTCCCTCTTGGGAGACTTCTTGGGCTTGGAGGCCTTCTTGGGCGGCCTGGGCTCCGGCTGGTGCTGCTCCTGCTGCTCCTGCTTCTTCACCCCGAGGCCCTCATGCAGTGGAGGCGAGAAGAGCTCCGGCTCCCGCTCCGGATGCTCATAGTAGCGCCCCCGTCTCCAGAGCTCCTGGCCATAGTAGTCAGGCTCCTCGAAGGCTGCGCCCTGTGCTCTGACCCCAGCCAAGGCCATTGCCACAAGTGCCAGGGCCAGCGCCCGGGAGGCGGCCCCTGAACAGACCATGCCCACTCGGCCCGGCGCTCTGGGCAGGGTCCAGGTTCCCGGGAGGGACAGGCAGGCTACAGATGACCGCTGTGGCTCGGGACAGGGGCGCGGGCGCTGCAGCGGGTGCAGATGCCGCGGGCCCTGGCGGGTGGGACAGGCCAGACGGGCGGGGCTGGGCCGGAGCTGGGCGGGCAGGGGCGCGCCCAGGAGAGGCGAGGCGCCGACAGACCCGCCCTCCTTCCTGCCGGGGCCTCCCCGGCAGGTGTTGAAGGCCCATTCATTCTAGGACTGTAACTCGCCTTCCTTGTCTTTCCCATTCTGTCTGCTGGGCACCCTTCTCAGACATGGGGCATGCTGATCTTGGGAGGGAACTTCGGGGCTGTCTTCCACTCCTTCATTTTGCAGAAGGACAAACCTGAGTTAAGACTGGCCTGAAATCCTGAGGTTAGATAGAACCAGCAGGCTTCCCACCTGTCTTGCTGCCCCCAGTCTAGGCAGGGCAGGAACGTCAGGTTCCCTGGATGAAGTTCCTTGAGAGAAGGGCCTAAGGGCCTGGGGACCCCTCCAGAGAGTTTCTATTGGAGAGAATGGGGCCAGCCAAAGACCACCATTTCATAAGTTACAAAAGGGCATTCGTCTCTTTCAAGGATCAGGCCTGTCTGGAGAAACCTGGTGTCACTTCCCTTTGATAAAGTGCCCTCACCTTTAGACAACATGCCTTAGTTTTTTCTCAGTCTTCTCTTAGTGGAGTGGAAGCCAGTGGCCCTAGCTTCTCTCCAGGCTGGGATGCTGGGGACCCAGGGTCTGCAGCAATATTCCATGCCTCCTCTAAGTGATTTAGACAGGTTTAAAACAAGAGACTTACTGACANATTTAAATGTCTAAGGTAGCAGCGCCAGGCTGAAGTCAAGGTATGAGGTGGTGGTAGCCGAGAGACTCATTAGAGTTCTGGAGGGAGGGGACGGGGTGGGGAGGTGGCTTTCATAGCCACTCAGTATATCACCAAAGTCAGGTCCTAGCAGCAGTACACATGGATTTCCTTATGCCCACTGGCTTTTAGCTGAGACCGCTTTGCAGCCTGCCTGCCTCCTGCTTCGTGTGCCTTCCAGAGCCTGCCTCTGGGTCTTCCAAGTCAGTACTCACAGGTCCAATCTAAGCTATACCTTCAAATCACCCCTATCTTTTTTACCTCCAGCTAGGGAATAGTGTCTTAGTTAGAGTTTCTGTTGCTGCAACGGAACACCATGACCAAAAAGCAAGTTGAGGAAGAAAGGGTTTATTCAGCTTACACTTCTACTGCACTGTTCATAATTGATGGAAGTCAGGACAGGAACACAGACAGGGAAGATCCTGATGGCAGGAGCTGATGCAGAGGCTATGGAGGCAGAGCTGCTTACTGGCTTGCTCAGTTTGTTTTCCTATAGAACCCAGGACCACCAGCCCAGGGACAGCACTTCCCACAATTGATGAGGCAGAGCTGAGCCCTCCCTCATCAATCACTAATTAAGAAAACGCCTTACAGCAAGAGCTTAATGGAGGCATTTTCTCAACTGAGGTTCCCTCCTTTCAGATAACTCTAGCTTGTGTCAAGTTGGCATAAGACTAGCCAGCACAAATAGTCTCTACTTTTAAGAGCTCATGGGATTAGATGAGGCTCTGAGATGATCCAAGACGGGTCCCAAATGTCATCAGTCTACTCTGCTCATTTAACTCATAGGTTCTAAAGATTCATGCCCTCCAGGGGGGCATGGTCCCTGTCAGCCACAAGAACAACTAGCCCTCAAGTCTGTCAGTCTGTCCCTGAGGGCCTGGGACATGACCCTAGGATGCCTCTGAAATGAACCTGGGCACTGGGCTATGGCTTNCCCATTTTCCTAGAAGAGGGACTCACAAGCTTGAGGCCCTAGTGTCAGGATGTCATCCAGGTCAGCCATCATTCTTTGCCTCACTGTTCCTATCCAGGCCGTCCAGGCAGCCTTTGGATTGCAGTGTTGGGAACTCCCAAGTGGAAGGGTATTGTAGGAGAAAATTGCAGCTGATACAGAGTCCATGGGGGAAGCAGAAGGCCTTGGATCTAGTTGTCAAGCCTCCGGGATACTCAGGAGCCAAGATCCAGAAGACTTCTCCAGAGGAGAAGAGACAGCTTCTCCTCCCCTGGCATTCCAGCCAGGCATTGGCTTGGGCTAGACCCCATCCCCTCTTCCCTGTATATGTCCCCTGAGCTCACTCACAGGGGTTGTTTTATCTAAAGCCAACTACTCCAGACAAGAAAACAAGCCCCAGGGATTTGTGTGGCACAGAAGAAAGAGACTCCATCACCAAGCCACACTCCTGAAGTCCCTCCCAGCTAGCTAGATGAAGACTAGCATGAGATCCATTTAGGGTCCTGGCCAGAATGGCCATACATACTACCCAGGCCAGGTGCTCTAGCTGCAGACAGACACCAGGTCCATGCAGACCTAGAAGCCTCCTAAACGCTAGGCTTGAGTGCTTTTCACATGATTCTGACTGCTGAAAATTAACACTACCCTTCACTTGAAGCCTACAGAATGTCTAGGAACAGAGTCACCCTCAGACATATGGCAAACTGGTAATGATCCAGGCACAACCTGCTTGAGCCAGTATTTAGAAAATAGTAAATCTTGGTAGCCTCCAACCCAGAAGTGCTGAAATCATTTTATATCTCCCTTTGGCAACTCCAAGGTCAACAGNGGAGCATGCATCTCATTGACATGTCTAGGAAGCTTCCAGAGAATGCCCCCATCTGAATGTGCATCTCTGCATATCCCTAGAATCAGGAAATGAGTCCTACTCGTCTCAGCTCTCATTGCTAATGTTTGCTT
The DNA here is from genome assembly GCA_001675575.1 of Neotoma lepida. Classification (NCBI taxonomy): domain Eukaryota; kingdom Metazoa; phylum Chordata; class Mammalia; order Rodentia; family Cricetidae; genus Neotoma; species Neotoma lepida. The sequence continues at coordinate 270,568 of LZPO01052247.1, forward strand.
GTTTGTTTTCCCTGGAGAGATGCATAATTAGAGCAAGCAGGACAAACAGAACAGAGACTGATTGCTCAGAGCCAGCTCTCTAGAGTGACAGCCGGCAGCAGAGCTCCTTGTCTCCCTTTCTCTCTGGGAATACTCACTTGGAAATCTGTGGCATTCAGTCAAAGGTCACAAAATATAGAGAGGAGAGCAAAGCTGAGCTTATTATTCTCACTTCAAAGTCTCTTCCTGCTTTCCAGTGCCTGCCTGTATGTGGGAAAGGTCTCTGCCTTCTCGACTGCCCTGATGGAGTCTTTCCAACCAATCATCTGTCTCCTCTTTCATCCCCGTGATAGCTATCAGAAAGGCCTGTGGATGGCACATTTTTTTCAGGGTATCCCAGGCTAGTCTTCAACTCACTATATTTTCAAGCATCATCTTGCCTCTACCTTCCAAGTGCTGGGAGTGCAGGGGTGATGGGCATATACCACTAAGCCCAGTTTTATGCTGTGTTGGAGAGTGAACCCGGGGCTTCACAGATGCAAGCAAGCACTCTACTAAGTGAGATCCATGCCAGCCCTGGCATTACTTGTTAGCTAACTTCTGCTCTTACTATTCATCCCATAGTGTCTCATTCAGAGACCCATGCCAGATCCCTGTAACGCCCATTTACTTGGTCTCTCTGTTTCCAGCTCTACTGACCTACAGGACATCGTGCACTTGAGGCTTCCACCTACTCTCCAGATCCAATGTCACTCTCCTAGTGAGGACCCCACACAAGTCCAAACCATCTAAATGAGATCTCAAGCTCACCATGCTTAAAGTCAGTCCTCTCCACTCCCCAACAGGTGACCACGATAAGGTGTATTCTTTGTAGGCTCTGGCACAGCTTTTATAGGCTCTTTAGAAACTGATGATTATGATAATCTGCTGATTTTACATCCTTTGCAGAAACAAAGAGAGACAGAAAATCCTCNTCATGTGACTAAACTTGGCAAAGGTCTTTCATAGCATCAGCCAGAGAGTGTTTTCCTCTGAAACTGTTTTTGTTCTTAAACTAATAATGTGTCTGTTTAACTTTAGTCTGAGACCCCAGCAAAGGGCTGGGAGCATCTCTCCAGAGGATCACTGGAGCTTGATAAAATGTGGTCTCCTCTTGGATGATAGCCATGCAATAAAGCCAGGTTTTCCAGTATGAGGGACAACTACTAGACAGATAGGAGGACAAAATGGCAGCTTGGATCCCTCCTGTTTTCTGAGTTTGCCACAGACTCATTGTTTGCTTTGCTCAAGAATCTGTTACTCTATTTCTGTTCAGTAAGGTAAGCCAATGTTTGTCTGTTCATCCATCCCTGAGACTCGGAATGCCATTAAGCCAATTTCTGTTATACAACATAAATCTGTACTTGTCAAATAATCCTCAGACACCTTACACAGCTAATAATTGTTCAAATATTTATGAGCCCCACCGAGGAGATTTATGTTAAGCTGCTTAACAAGGAAAAAAGAGACTGCGCAGTTCCATGGAACATTCTGTTGAAACAAATATTGTCAAGACATCAATACATTTATAGCATTTTTTTCATAATGGACTTTCACACCTGCTCATTTCCCTAATTATCTCTGCGACTGTTACTCTTTTAGAATTTTTTGAAGGATCAGTAATTTGAAAAATTAGTTGCTATATAAAGAAAAATACATACTCGGGCACAGCCCATTTCTAAAAATACAGTCTGGAGATGGATGCTCAGGGAGAAAGATACTGAGTTGTTATGGCAACTATGATTATAATTACGAAGCTGGAGGGCTTTTCCTGTTCATTACTATGTTGAGATGTGGTGATTTAAATGGCATTGTCCTTTGTACTGTCTCAATCTCATTACTACATAATTATCCATTTCATATTTAATCTTCAACATGTTTGTTCTTATCTCTATACCCTGTAGATCTGGCATCTTTTGCTGTCTTATTCTTAGTTCATGGGTTCCCCTTGGAATCCAGCTTTCTCCCCACTCTGTGATTTCATTTTCAATTTGACCTTTGAGGAAGCATGCTTGGGCAGGAGATATTCCATTTGTAAATAACAAGACACTGTTGTGAAAGCTGTTGAGAAAGCACCCCAACAGACACCTGAGAAGATGCTGGACTCGGAAAAGCCAGAGTCTCCTGGGCATCCTCTGAGGTCCAGCATTTTTTGATCACCTACTATGTTGTATTAGCTACTTTTCTCATCAGTGGGGCCAATTACCTAGCAAAGCAACATATAAGGAAAAGGATTTGCTTGGCTCACAGTTTGAGGAGATACAGTTCATTGTGGTAGGGAATGCGTGGCGGAAGATAGTTCTATCTGTGCTTGCTGGAACTAGAAGAAGCTGCTTGTTCAAGTCTCAGAAGAAATGGAAGTAGAAATCAGGCAGGAAGTGGGGAAGACTATGAAACTTTAAGGTCCATCCCCAGTGACCACTTCCTCCAGTGAGGTTCCACAACCTCCTCAAACATCCCTGCCCGATAGAAATCAACTATTTAAACACAGGATCCTATGGGAGATATTTTGCAGTCAAACCATAATTAGCTGAAACTAAATACTATATAAAGAAGATTAATTTTTTTCTTATTCTATAACTTTATGATTACTTCTAGGTCATAGGGTACAACACAGATAATCAAGCAAATGCAAAATCATAAAACACTTATGAAGTGTCCTTTGCTAATGTCTGTGATATACTGATAGACAGACAGACAGACAGACAGACAGTCAAGCAGATTAATACTTGAACTGCACTTACCTCAGATCATGACACCAAAAGGAGAGATACTGTAGTTTATTGTAGCCAATTGAATTTCCCTACTGTGGTAGTCAGTGTTAATTGCCAATTTGACAGAATCTAGGACCACCTTGAAGACAAACCTCTGGGCAAAAAAAGGGGGGAGGAATCTTGATTACCTTAACTGAAGTAGTAAAACCTCCCCCACAGTGTGGAAGGTGTCATTCCCTGGCTGGGTCCTGGTCTGTATGAATGGGGGAAAGGTGCTAACCAGCAGTATCTCCCTCTGCTTCTTGATTGCAGATGTGATGTGACCAGCTGCTTTAAGCTCCTGCTGGCTTGACATCACCTCCTGATAGACTGTACCCTCAAACTGTGTGGTTTCTCCTTTGAATTGCTTTTGTCGGAGGATTTTATACCTAGAGCAGTAAAAGAAGCTAAGACCTCACCAGTCGGGAAACATGACATGTTTGAAAGCCTTGACATCGTTCCTTCATCCATAACTTATCTTCAGATTGAGTCATGTGCTGAGCCCCAGCATGCTTCTTAGACTAGCGCTCCCCGGAGAAGCCTGGGGACCGATGTTTCCTTCCACCTAAGCACATTTACTTCTCTTCCATGTGCAAATGAAGGCAAGCTGTCACATCAGGTGATAAACAGTCACTAAAAATCCATTTCTGTGTCTAGGAAGGTTAAGTTCAAGATCTGTATGTACCAGTTTTTTCCCTTGCTATGATAAAATGCTCTGACCTGACAAGAGCAACTTAAGAGAGAAAGGGTTTATTTTGGCTCATGGGCTGAGAGTAAAGTCCATCATTGCAGAGAAGTTAATGAAGGATGGAGCTGGTGGCGACTGGTCACATTGCAGCCACAATAGGAAGGGACAGAGAAGAGTGCTGGTGCTTAGCTCACTTCTTTCCGAGACCCCAGCCCAAGATCACACACATTTAGAGTGGGTCTTCCCACCTCAACTAACCCAGTCTAGAAACCCGTCACAGATGTGCCTCACAGATACATGTTTCCATGGTAACACAAAATCCCATCAAACTGATTCGATTAGACATCACAAGGTCTTTGGATACGCAACCAAAATTGGCACCCATTACCAACACCTGGATGTATTTCTCAACATTTTCAAACTAAAGCTTCCAAACCACAGTAGATCAAACAGAAGGTCCTTTGTCCTTCCTGTTTCCANGAAGATATTAAATGTGGAAGTACATAAATCTTCTACCTTAATAAATAAGCAGCTTCCACATGGAGACATCCAATGCCCAGTGAGTGTAGTTAAGTGACTAGATGAGGACCTGAAACACCTGGGCAGGCTTCATGGGCTCCGCCAGCACAAGCCTGAGGTTTTTCCATCCTGAATCTGCCACACTCGCAGTGTAGCCTGGAGCAGGCATGGCTGCATTTCCAGGCTCAGTTTACATATCTGCAAAGTGAGACAACCCTCCCTGAGTGAATAGGGAATTTTGGTGAGAATTTAGTGAAATAATGCATAGAATACTTATATAGCTCTTGGCATATAGTGCCCAAGTCTCAGTGTTTAGGTTTGTTGAACTCAATAGGTGATCAATAGATAGATAGATAGATAGATAGATAGATAGATAGATAGATAGATAGATAGATAGATAGATAGAGAAAGATAGATGGATAGATAGATGATAGATAGGTAAATCATACACTGAAAGTGACAAGCTCAGGTCTCCTGGACCATTTCTCCTCCAAGTGCCCCTCATGAGGGAATCACCTCTGCTGACCACTGCACGGCCCCAGGTGTCTCTCTCCATGTTGGTGCAGTCTGCTCAGGAACAGGGAAAGTCCTGCCNTTCCTGTGACCCTAACATAGGCCTTCCTCATCCCACAATGATAGAGCCCACAGTTAGGGATTTGAGAGCTCTGTCATCTACAGAGTGCTCCACTTGGTTTGGCTACTTGGCAGGTACAACAGGTCTTTTTCTCCAAGAAGCAAAAACTAGAGCCAGACCAACCCATGACTCAATCAGCCAAGAGAGTTGAACTGAGCTAGTTACCAAGCCTGGATCGGGAATGAGAGAAAGCAAGGCTTACTGGGAAGCCGTTAGCCTCTGACTCACACTTGCCTGACCAGGACTTGCATGTCTCCCATGGGTTTTTGCAGGGTCCCAGGATAATGTGAGTGGGTCCTATCTCGATAGATACACATCTTAGTGTCTGTCTGTCTGTTTTTCACTCTCTTTCTCTCTGTATCTCTGTCTGTCTCTGTCTTTCTCTGTCTCTCTGTCTCTCTGTCTCTCTTTCTCTCTGTCTGTCTCTCTCAAGAAATACACTGAGGAAGTTAGAGGAAGGCAGCCTAGCAACAATTAAAATCACTATGAACTAGTTCCTTTCCCAGTGAAACCTCCCAGTTATTAGTTACATAAATAAAATCGCTTTCATCTTTCAGGTCTCAACTTAAGTGTCATTTCCTCAGGGAGGAAATTTCAGAAAATTCTGTCTGGAGACATCCCTCGTTTCTTGGCTCTGCGTCTTGTTCTTTTCCTTTGGGGGCCCCAGCGCTATCATTTTCCTCTGGTTCCTGTGACTGGAATAAGAGACAGGCTGGCAGAGAGTGAGCTCTGTGACCCTCTGTGATATGGCTCAGACCCTCACCAGCTATGCTCTGGCACAGGTTGGGACACCTCTTTGCACCTTGGTGGCCTCATCTAAGAAAGAGAAAATAACGGTTTCCCTTTGGTCCACCCAGCTCCCAGCCCCAACATCTTTGGGCTTCCCTCAGCCTTGTACAGAGATGCTTCCGTCAGNGGTCAGTGCCCATATGCATTGGTCAAAGTACCGAGAATATGAGACTGAGCACTCAGCTCTAAACAGGACATCTACATCAGGCCCCACCACCAAGCCTTGGGGAACATCATGGAGGAGGAGACAGAAAGAAGTTAAGAGATGGAGGATGGGGAGGAGGGCTGTGAACTGCTGTCCTCTGGACCTGACACAGCTATTGCACCCATGGGCTCACAGTAGCTGTGGTTACCTGCACAAGACCAAGCCGGGCAAAATCCTGGCACAGATGGGGCAGAAGATCTCCAGGTCCCTTGCCTTACGGAGGTGCTATTGGCAATTGATAGCTGCTGGGAGAGGGCAAATCATTCTTTTCTGAGGATGTGGCCACTGGCGGGTTTTTCATGGTCCAGTGGATGGCTCCACACCCATGCATATATGGGCAACACTTACTGGATTTAGTGGATTATCAGGGGGAAAAAGACATGAGATTGGAAGGAAGGTATGTTGGAAGGGATATGGGGGAGTTGAAAGGGGGAGGTGGGGCCTATCTATAGTCATATTTCATTGTATACAAGTATAAAATCCCCCAAAATCAGGAGAAATGAAAATAAAGTAGTTCCATTTTTCAGCTGAAGTGTGGAGATCAGTAAATGGACCAGGGAACAAAGGCTTAGAACAGGGCCTGGCCATCATCAAGGCTGAGTCACAGTGCTGTCTTCCCACCTCTGGCCTCACATGTGCCCTAGGAACTAAAGTGGGATACGTTCACCGTAGTTTCTGGCATGGGACAGGTACTCTGGAAGGCTGCTGCCACAGGGCTTTCCCAAATCTGGTCTTGACCTGTTTTCCTTGCCCTCCTCCCCATCCTCCGGCTCTGAACTCACCTAAACATTTTTTTTAACTCAAGAGCCCCTCCTCTGGCCATGCTGTGAATTTTCCTCTCTGGCTTTGGTTCTTTTCCTTTCCAATCCTTCTTAGGTATATTATTCCCAGGCTCTGTGACCTCCATGCCCCACCCACCCATCTGAAGGCCCAGAGCCCTGAGTCATGCCTGCATATAGCGAGGGACAAGCCTCCTGTGCACTGTGAAGCTGCAGGCCCTGAGGGCTCACTTGGAGGCATGCACTGGGCCAGGCAGCTGGCAAATGGCAGATGTGTAAGGAAATTAGAGAGGGCAAGATGAAGCCAGGCTTCGCAGCTCCCTGATCAGGCCTGTATGTGCTGAACAGAGACAATGCACCCTCACTGAGGCTATGTCTCGTGTGGGTCATTTGAAAAAGGGACAGAGGTGACATAGAAAGAAGACCAAACAACGGCAGAACCTAGGAGATGAGCCATTTGTACCCAAGTGTCCCCAAGTCACAGACTCCTGGAGTTCTGTACTGGGATGGCTCTGTTCTAGGAGAGCTATGTTCATATTNATCAGCCTAGAGAGAGAGCACAGACCAGAAGCCACCACAGTTCCAAAGAGGCCACTCTCCCTGACTTTGGGGACTCACTTGTACCATAACAAACAGGGAGACTGGTCATGATGCCGGCCTTGTTCACCCTGCCTTAGCTGCTGGCTCTCTATGAAGAGTGACTGCATCCCAAAACTTCCCAGTCTAGATCAGAGGACACTGAAGGCTGAGGGATAGCCCAGCACAGCACACNGACTCTCAGACACATGCCCACCCTGTTGCATGCCANCTGTGGCACATTCACAGGGCCCCTTCCTCCCACCTAACCAGCTCTATTCCAAACTGTTCTCAGTGAATTGGGGGAGTGGGGTGTCAAGCCAGTCCAATAAGCACTTGCTTGCTAACCCTANCCTTCCTGTCTGTAGTTTCTGTCATCCCACTGTCTCCCTTCCTCCTGTCTCCAGCTTCACCTTAAAGTATCCACCAAATGATACCCAGGATCCTTGCCCAGAAACAAGACCTTCTATGTCACTCATGGGAAAGCTTAAACCCTCAGGATTTCCCAGCTAGCCAGTGTCCAAACCCCAGGCTCGAACCCTGGGCTGCTGCTGATCTGGTGGGCCTCTCCCTGACAATGCCCTCTCCTCCTGCATCCCATCAGCCATGCCCTAGTGTGGAAGCAAGATTGCATCTTGTGGTCACCTCAGATTTTCTCTCCCACACATTCCACTTTCTGGAGTTGCTAAATCCAGGAAACCCACCCTGCTGGCCTCCTACCCTTCCTCCCACTCTCGGATTGCCANATCTGCAATTCCATTCTGGACCCAGGACTAGAAGAACATCATGGGAAGACCACATGCTAACCTCGCTATTTAACCTTAAAGAGCTTCAGGTTCCTGGTCTATAAAGTGGGGTCTTCCTGACCACCCAGCATCACTAATTGGAAACCTGACACAGATGTCAGGCAGATGCAGCCATGCTTGCTTGTTCCCTTGCCCACAGTCCCTTCCCACTTCTGTCACTGGACCACCTTTCGTCCTCCAGCTCCCGGGATCCTAACAGGTCTATCAAGCCACCGTCCCAAAGACTCCTGAGTTGGTGACACCAGCTCCTATGGATCTGTGCAAGAGCTATCAGAGTAAAGTTGAGATTAAACCCAGAAGCCACACCACCTCATAAAGATTAAACTGGAAATCCCTGGCTGGGGAACACCAAACCAACAAAGGGTCCATAAATAACTACTCCAATTTTGCCTTGTGTACCCCAAGTGCCCCTAAAGTTGGTTCCAAAAGATCTGGAAGCCTTCCAAAGATAANAAATTTATGGAGGAAATCTCTCAGGTTTCCTCAGGATTGAAGCTACTCCTGTGAATTTTCACTCTGTGAAGCAGAGGTGGAAGGTGACCCCACCCAGTGGTGCACAAAGAACCACAGGCAAGATAGCCCCTGTCTTTCTCTAGGTGAAATTCCCAATAGCCCAGTAGCTCCCCAGGTGCCCACCCACTGCCCATATGGAGTTCATCTCTCAGTCATAGGAGTTTCTGTTCCACAACTCCAACATAAGGAACTTCATGTAAGGGGCACTTGGATGAAGCTCGGAGCGAGGTCTGTGAGTGTATTTTCTAGACAGTTCGGGTGTTTTGGAGGACTCTCTTTTGCNTTCATCTCTCAGTCATAGGAGTTTCTGTTCCACAACTCCAACATAATGAACTTCATGTAAGGGGCACTTGGATGAAGCTCGGAGCGAGGTCTGTGAGTGTATTTTCTAGACAGTTCGGGTGTTTTGGAGGGCTCTCTTTTGCAGACGTGTTCAGGTAGGATAGGGTAGAGATGCCTGCTCTTGCTGCCAAAATCATTTGCTAACATNATTAATGTGCTGCTGAAAGGGGAGAAGACCATTCAGATCACAGTGACTATTTTTAAAGGCCNGCTAATGGAGAACTCTTTGCCTTTCAACCACACAGCTTTCTGTAATTGGAAGCGAGACTATTATGCAAGGCATATTGTACTTTTTTTCCTCAAATTTCTATGCTTTAATCTGATGCTATCATGAAAATGCATTTACTTGGGGCCCGACAGCACTCAGAGCAAGCAGCACCCTGGAAGAAACAGGCTAGTGCTCAGTGTCCTACAGTGCCCTTACCCTTCCCACACAGGAGGGGGGATGATGTCACCACCACAGACCCCTGCCCCTACACCAAGTCCCACCCTGCCCCTGGGGTCACCTAGGCAGGTGGGCCCCTCCAATAGAGCTTCGTCTTGGGAACTAACTGTGTGGTGTCAGAGTGTGTTGCCATCTGTGATGACTAATGTTGACTGTCAACTTGGCAAGATCTAGAATCACAGACGGGTACCAGGATATAAGCCTGTCTGGGAGGGATTTTCTAAACTGAGTTAATTAATGTGGGAAGACACCTGAATGTGGATGGCACTTCCATGGACTGAGGTCCAGGACCACATTAAAAAAAAGGGGGGGGGGGACCAGCATCCATTTCTCTCTGCTTCCTGGGGGTTGATGCAATGTGACCATCCACCTCAAACTCCTGCCTCCATGTCTTCCCCAGCATGATGGATGATGTCTTCACAAACTGTGAGCCCAAATGAGGCTTTATCTATTGTTCCAATCATGGAGTCAAAGATGCCTCCCCACGGGTTCACTTNTGCACCACTGAACGGCAAGTACCTGTTGTGCCAAGAGAGGACAGGACTCTTGCAAATGATCAGGGTGGTGGGTACCAGAATATAGTGTCTGCCCTCATGGAGTTTACATTCTATCAGGAACAGGGGTCCTAAATAAATAAGACACTGATGACATGTAGTAAAGGGGAAAGGAAGGGAGGGATCAAGCTGAGAAGAGGAATAAGTAAAGGAAAGGAGAGAAGAGAAGAAGGCNGGGGAAGAGGGGAACTGAGTGATGGGAAAAGAGGAAGTGGGGAAGAGAAAGGGGGCNTTGGATGGAGAGGGGTAGGATTTGGAATGGCTGCTCTGCCATCCAGGTACGTAGGAGTGGGTGCAGGGACCATGGAGAAGGAAAGAGGGGGCAGATTGCAGTCAACTGGCATGGGAAGAGGCAGGAGGACTTGTTGGTAACACTGTGAGCAGAGAAGGAAATGTGGAACTGTGGGTTTCCGTTGGAGAAAGAGTAGGAAGCAGGGAAGGGAGACCAAAGCCTGGGCAGTAGCCATTGANAAAAGTCCTAGATCNAGTACAGAAACCATCTTCTTTGCCNATGAACCAGGTCACCNGCCCATCTCTACATTTATTCACTCAGCAAACACTGGCTGACTGCTGGCAGGCCTAGGGAACCTAGCAGTAGGAACCTCCAACTGATTCACAGATGGAGACCACTTTACCAGGAAGTCAAGGGGATATGGGTGAGGAGAAGGATCACCTGGTCCTTCCTCTTGGGGTACCAGGAGTGGCTACTCAAGGGCCAGGCAACAGAGCAGAGTTGTGAGGAGTCAGAGTTTGGCAGNATCTGTCCATGTGTTCTGAACTGGTTGAGAGTTGAGGTGACTAACTGCCAAGCACTCCTAGGAACCATCATGTAGAAGGGCTCCACGCTATGTTCTGAGTGTGTGATAATCCACTGAAATTCAGCAGACTGTACTCCGAACACCTCCCTTACTATAGACAATTCAAGATAGGTACACCACATCCTAACTTTTAAAAGTTAAAGCAGTAAATACAAAAAAGCTAGGAGGTCCGTCATTAACTATTCCTTCATTTAAGTGAACATTTTCTTATAAATATTTTCTTATAAAATTTTTCTTTCTTTTGAAATAAGGGATTATATAGTCCAGGCTGGCTTCCACCTCACTATGTAGTCAAAAATAACCTGACATTTCTGATTCCCCCTGCCTGCATCTGCCCAGAACTGGGATTACAAGTGTGCCACCACATCTGGTTTATATGGTTCTGGAGTTCAAACCCAGGGCTTTGTGCATGCTAGGCAAGCACTCTGAGATACATCCCCAGCCCTTGGCTTTATCTCTTAGGAAGCGAGTTTTTGTTTTGGTTTGGTTAGGTTTGGTTTTTCNTTTAGAAACTGTTGAGTTCAAACTTTCTTGTTCAAGCTTGAGTCACTTCCTGGCATTACCCTCAAACCCTATGGTCTCTACACAAAACAATATGAGAACAGGATTTGTGTAGTGTGTGTGTGTCTCGCTGGGCCACCATCTCCCCCTCTACCCAGCCCAGCCCAGGCCTCAGCATCACCATTCTCCAAGGCCTAATGTTAGGAGTCATTCTTAGTCAGTTCTTCCACCTCCTAGATGCTATGTTTCCATACACTCAAGTGGCAGACTGCCCTAGGTTTCATGAACACCCTTTGGCAAAGCATCAAATTTATGTTGAATAGAGCAATTAGCTAGCAGCATGCCCAGGCATATCATGTCAGTTACACCCTGTCTGGTCATGCATTGGGCCTGTGACACCTCTTTTCTGTCCTTCACATGGTTCTGAATGCCCAGGCTGCTCAGATCTGATGTTGCCTAATTGCTGAACTGTTCAAAANCTCCATAATATTTCTTTCTGTTGTTTAGTCTTTGTTAACAATTCCCCAAANGCACGAGGTTGATAGTTAGCCTTCAACATCAGAAGCATGACTCAGATGGAAAGCCAATAAAAGCTCCCCAAGGGACATCTTTCAACAAGTCACTCTAGGGTCATAAAATAAGCCAGAAAAGGCGAAACACTAATAAATAACTGCAGGCACACTGCAGGCACACTGCTCTCCCCAACATCTTCTTCTTTGAAAGCAGAGGCCGTGCAGCTGATAGTCTGAGTCTTTGCCAGCATCTGCGAGAGGTATCCCCATGTGGTCACCCATAGGATTATCTCAGAAGGCCAGGTAGGAGCACCCTGAGGACAATCTCATATACCAATACTTGACTGCTTCATCTGGTCTCCTCTCAGAATGCAATCTCCAACCCCCACANCTTAGGCCACTAGGTCCCCAGGGCTGCTCCCTCCACAGGCTCTAGGAAAGGATACCTCCTGTTTCTCCCAGTTTCTGGTGGCCACAGGTGCTCCTGGCTGTGGCCACTTGCCTCCAAGCTCTGCCTAGTCTCCACTCAGCCTCTCCTCTGTACTGTCTCCATGTTTTCAAGTGGCATTCTCCATACAAGGCTGGGCAGTATCCAGCTTCCCTTTTCTAATATATCAGTCATATGAAGCCCAATGATGTCATTCTTACTTCATGACATCACCAAAGACCCTGTTTCTGAGGATCATTNCACATGCAGGCACCAGGGTGCTTGGAACTTCAGCATATTTTTTTAGGAAAGGACACAATTTAAGTCACAATTGACAGGAGTTTCTTTTGTTATGTCCAGTNTGGTGACTTTCTTCCAAGCACTGTATTTAGTAAGCACATACAAGGCAGCTATCAAGTCCTGTGCACTGTGCTAGGTGCTAGGCACTCAGGTCCCCAGGGGAGCCGGTACAGCAGACAGGTGATCAGGGAACTGCCATGAAAAATGCCATGGGAACACCTTGAGCNCACCTTGTGGGGTCATGTCCTGGTCTTGGACATCAATGAAGTTCCACAGGAAACAACAGGGACACAGCTGAATTCAAGTTCTGAGTACCAAGCAAAGAGGCCACGAGCCAGAAGAATTTTTCCAATAATCCAGAGAGGAGAGTCTTCCATCTTCAGGACTCTGCAGATGTTTGGACTGAGCAGACAAAGGGCAAGAAATGAGTCTAAAGAAACAATGGGGAGAAACCTTAGGTCACACAAGGCATTTACTTAGGTGTTACCAGGAAGGCAAGACACCCCCAGGGCATCTTTGAACCCCAATCCCAGGTATCATTAGTAGAACACTATTTCTTACCACACACAGTAGCCTCTGAAGGGGAAATGCTTATATCTGTTGAATTTGCAACTCTCTCCTCAGGTCCCATGAACTGCAGAAGAGACTGTGCTCTGGTATTCTCCACAAATGTCAAAGCCCCAGTCTGAAGATAGGCCTTCGTAAGACATTGCGTAATGTAAGAGGTAAAGGAGAGGCTGGGCTGATGGCTGTGCTGCCCTGATGGCCAGAACATATTTTCACAGTGATACTCTCTTTGGTTCTGCAGTTGTTACCTTTGCATCACTGTACCTAAAACACCTGACAAGAACAACTTAAAAGAGGAAAGATTAATTTTGGCTCATAGTTTCAGATGGCCATGGTCACATGGCCCCATGTACTTGGCAGACTATTATGGCCTGGCAACAGGAGCCTGTGGCATGAGAGCTTCTTTACCTTACAACAGACAGCAAGCAGAGAAAGAGAGAGAACGAGTCAGGGACAAGACACTACNAAGGACTCAACCCCAATGACTTACTTCCTTCAGCTAGGCCTACCTACTNAAGTTTCAGAACCTCCCACCAGCTGTGGATTAAGTGTTCAATGCACGAGNCTAAGGGAACATTTTACACTGAAACTCTAGCAGATGTTCACCATAAGGCTCACCAACTGAGGAAGGCTCAAGAACACGAGGCCAGATACGCCCATCTGATCTCTTCCATGCAGTGAACGTCCAGAAGGAAATTAGCTAGACCCATCCTAAACCTTCATCCTCAGGACTCCCAGGGTCCAGCCATTTATTTCTGAACACAGTCTCCACCCAGGGAATTGTCCAAGGGTCATTTTGCCTCTCTGACATAATCCAAGGGCAGCCAGGTTCCTGATGGGTGTAGGGCTTTTCTTTGGTTTGACTCATGACTATGGAGTTTGGCAGAGGCTTCCTGGAAGATTCGGGATTGGTTACGTGTACACATGAAATAAAAGAGGCAATGAGTGTATTTTTAGCTGCGCATGACTGACAGCTATGTTTATTAAGATAGGAGCAATTACGCCCTTGCTGTTTTAAGTTATACACAAATCTGCCAAAGGAGTGGTGCTTTGTCTAAATGTGGAGTTTCAGGACAGACAAGAAACAAAGAATCCTCACACTCCAAATAGCATTTGGTGAATGACAGGGTAAGACATAGTTTCCTCAATTTCTTATTCTTTTCCTGATAATTGCTTGAGCAGCACTGACTCGGTAAAAGAGCACAGGATCACTGCTTCATAAATGTGTTTATGTGTGTAGGTGGGTATGTGGCTGCAGCTAAATGAATAGATGTATGTATTTGATCCCTTATTCCCACAAAGGGAATTAAAGGTGGCTAACAAAGCTACATAAGAGAATTTTCCTAGATTTTTTTTTCCTGGATGAAGAAATCAGGGCAAGTGAGATGGAAAATGAGGAATAAAAATAGAAGAAAAAAGTAGAAGGAAGGGAGAAAGTAGGTGGGAGACAGGAAAGAAAGAAAGGGGGAGGAGGAGGAGGAGTGAGAAAAAGAGGAGAGGAAGTGGTGAACAAAAGCTTCAGTTTCCATGGTGACCAACGGCTCCAGGTCCATGGAGACAAAGCCCTGGAAGATGCTAAAGATGGACTGTTAACCCAATGCTGTTCCAGGCACAGGTCCAGCTCAGGAGGCACCCCACCTCATGCTCTAGAAACTGCTTCAAGCCCAGACACCACACGACTGCATGACCTTGGACCATATCTGATTCACCAGGGTAGGCACTAGTCCATTAGGCCAAGAGCATCCCTTCCCTGGGGATCTGGAGTGCATCCTGAAGGTCAGACACTTGGTATCTGGTGACTTGGCCTGTGGCANGGCACATGCAAGCTGGGGGCCGGGGGGCTCTAGCCTGCTTTGTGAATGGAGGAGGAGAGAGAGGGAATGTTGTCAAACTGAAGGTCAAACCAGTGTTTGCCAAGGTCATCTGTGGACTCTATGAGGTTAAACCTGACTGTCTATTTCTTGGCCAGTCTCTCAGGAATGCACTTTAGTACTGGCTTCTTTCTGAACACCCTTCCATCCTGTATTGTATGTGCCTAGGTGCTGTCACTGCTCCCTGGGCTTGATGGAGACCTTGCACATCTGTGCACATTAATGCTGGCTTGTAAAGCCTTTTCTGGATTCCTTGTTCTCATTCTATCCATGCCTGTGGCTTCAAATGACATGCATGTAGACGTTTGCTCATACAGCTGTCAAGCTCAGCTCTTCCTGAGCTGTCAATTCCTCTGTCCCACATTCCATATATCCCTGGCATCCCCCTATGGCAGACACTCAATAAATATTAATCACTTATTACTAATCACTTCAAACTAATTTCAAGAATACAATGGGAGACAGAAAGTATCACATGAATATTCCAGTTCCTAGTTTGGGTTGCTTAAGAGACTAGCATGCACCCCTATCCCTGGGGTCTCACTGAACCNTCTCGGGATTTTCCAACTAAGTCTCCATTGGCCTTCATCAGTGTTCTGCCCTGGAAACTGGGACCTGGCAGCAGGATCCTGACCCTGGACCTTTCCTGTCTAAGCCACCATGTCTGGAAGCTGGTAGAGTCCAGGGCTTGTGGTTTATGGTCTGCTCCGTTCTTAGGCATGGAGTTCAATGTTATATTTAGGCTTTGGGGAAGAGAATTATCCAAGCAAGGCCCAGTTGCTACAGAAGGGAAGCATCAAGGCTGGTCTTCCACTCATAGCTCTTCCACACTGTTCATTGCTGAGCTTAGTTGTGTGCCAGGAAGCTAGGGATGAGATATTATTACTTGTGTGGTCAGGGTCAGGATCCATAGGATATGTCTAGGTGTTCTAGGCTAGAAGAGCCCCTCTGTGGATGATCTATACGTTAGATAAAGCTCTGGATTGTTTGGGGGACTCGTGTTCAGCGGGTTTTCATGATTGAGACAGCCAGAGCCATAGAGAGCCACCCAGCTGGCATCCCAATTTCTCTATCCAACTAGATATGGTAAAAAGGTCTCTAACACATCCTTCCCAACTAACACAGTCCCCAGGCATTCCTGTCCATCGCCATTGGCCATTTCCCTCAGATTGTGACATACATGCTTTTCTGAAGGAGGCTGAGTTTTCTCTAGCAGTGTGACTTCCCAGAGTGCCTCTGATCCTTCTAACACAGATGTTTCTCAAGGTCAATGGTCGTGAATCCCTCTCACCAAGCTCAGAGCCTGGAAAGCAGCAGGCATCAACTGCGTGCTCCCTGGCTCCATCTGACTCAGTTAGCTCAAGGATGTCTTCATCCCACTGCTCCCACTACCTCTGCCATTCCATTCCCTTCTTGATTTCAGTTGCTTGCTGGGTAGAGTGGGCAGAGACAGAGCTTGACAGACGGAAATATGGGGGCAGGAAAGAGGCAAGGATGAGAATTGGATCTGGAGCTCTGGAGGCTGAGACTGGGTGGACCTCATGGTCATTCAGAGAGCACTCAAGTCAGAGAGGGAGGGAAGAGGAGGTGAAGACAGGTCTACACAGTCACCAGATGCTCCAACACTCAGAACATTCTAGGATCTCTGGAACAGCTCTCAAGAGAGGCCCACAGCAAAGACCTTTTTTATTCCATNGCTAATTAAAGATCAGCTCTGATGGCTCAGTCACAGGAAGGAAAGTTACAGTGACTAACATTTTAATGTCACTAAAAATCATTAAATCACAGAATCACTCCTTACACCCAGCCTTCCTTTTCAAATGGAGCATTGCAAATCCATCAGGGAGTTGGAGAGAGTTTCGGAAAAAGCCTTAAAGTTTACTGCCACACTGTGCAGAAGGTTGGCAAGGGCTCCACTGGACATTGGAGGGTTTCCTGTTATAGTAGCAGACACACTGCCTCTCACTGTAATGGCACCGTTGCCNCGACCAGCTAGTGCCTTCTCAGTAATATGCTCTTTCTGGAGGTCGAGGAGAGAAAGGGATTCCTAGCCCCATTTTACAGAAGGAGCAAGCTGACNGTTCTACTTGAGCCCTAAGCCCCTCTGATGGCTGTCATGGATGCTGAGCCCTTCCATCACATACTTTTGAGGTCTGGGCAGTCATAGGAAGACAACACCATCTTAAACACTGTAGTGTTATTGCTTAACAAGGCCATCCTCAGCTACATAGAAAGTTTGAGGCCAGCCAGGACACATGAGACCCTATTGATAAACAAACAAACAAACAAATAAATAAATAAATAAATAAATAAATAAATAAAAATAAAACTTTCAAAAAAAAGAGGAAGGGAAAGAGACAAATGAGCTGTGAAGACAGATGTTAAAACAGGCTGACAGTGTGCACAGCAGGTAACAGGAAGAGGGTCGGATGCTTTGGGGGAGCTAAATGGCAAGAAGGTCCACTTGTGGGAAATGACATCACTGAGTATTCCAGGCAGAAGAAAGCATAGGGATCCAAAAATATCCATGTTATTTGTTGCAATAATTCTACTCCCACATACTTCTTAAAAGACAACAGTTTTTTAAAACAGAAATCCCTTGCTTATTTATAGCAGGGTAAACAAAAGGAAATTACCTACCATCCAATAGGAGAAACTTTCAAGGAGCCATGGCAGTGCTCTTTCGGAGATAACAAGCAACCATGAAAAATAATACGTCAGACTTTGATTCTGTCTGGGAGGTACGTCCTACCAAACCTTCTACAGAAGGCAACTAAAGCCCAACACAGAACGTAAGCAAACCTAGCAGAGTGCAAGAACATCTGATGTGGGGAAGGACATCAAAGGAGGGAGAAATACAGATACACCAGTGGGTGTCCTGGGTCCCTGCCCCTGTATTACCTGGCTAGACATCTAGACAATAAACCCTAGAACTTTGTAGCAGGTGTGGCCTGAACAAGTTCCAAGGGAAGCCTTCTCTTGCCTACAGAGAGCCAGAGAGGCAGCCCTTCTCTGCTGGACCTTTAAATCTATTGCAGGAAGATAACGTGCTGTACGTAGAGGAGTGATCATTTCTCACCAGAAACCATGGCGTCTAGAAGACAGCTATAAATTGTTTTTGAAGTTCACAAAGACAAGAATGCTATGCCTAACAAAACTTCCTTCAGGAATAGGGGTGAAATTAAGGCATACTCAGATCTTTTATCACCAGTAGTACACAAATTTTAAAGATTCTTATTCTATTTTTAACTGTTTGTCTAGGTGTGAGAGACTGTGAGTGTAAGTCCCTGTGGAGGCCAGAAGAGGGCATCAGAGCCCTTGGAGCCTGAGTCAGAGATGGTTGTGAGGCACCTAACATGGGTTCTGGGAACCGAACTGGGGTTCTCTACAAAAGCTATGAGCTCTCTTAAACACTGACCCATCTCTCCGGCCTCCATACACACAATTCAAAATTCAAATTTTATAAATAAAAACAATACAAAGTACTTTATGAAGTGTTTATGGTGACTGTGAAAACTCTCTATGATCTAATGTTTAAAAAGTTTGTGAGTTTGAATTTAGAAGGAAAAAAAACAGTATGATTGGAGTTATATCCAAAAATACCATTCAGAGAAAAGAAGCTAAGTGGGAGGAAATCTCCACTTGTGATTTTTTTTTTTTTGACTTTTGGTAACAGAGACAATAGTAATTTTCTTTATTTTAATTTCTACAATTTCTAACATTTCAACAGATAATAAGCCATCTTATAACAGTTAAAATTTATTTGTAAATGCACTGGTTAGTTGAGAAAAGGGTAAGAAGAAATATTTCTTAGTATAAGAAAAACAACATGCTTCAAATTGAAGATTTCTTCTTTAGAGAGAAGTAGGAGAGGGGGCCTGCCAGATGAAGAAAAGAACCAACTAGTTCAGCTTTTACTTCTTTTTGTGAGGTCTCAATTACCTAAGATAATTAGGTTTTTTAAAAATATAAAACACACATAAAGTTTAAGAGTTATTAAACATTACAGTTTTTGCCTGCCTGGGAAGCCTTGATTCTGTTTCCTTAAAGGAAAAGAATCCTCCACTATCGATGACATCATCAACTCCAAACATCTAACCTTAAATGGCAGAAGCAGACTTGAAAACACAACGGACATCACACAGGTGGCCAGAGCAAGCAAGGACCACAATTCCAGAGACAGGGAATGAGAAGAGCCCAGATCCAAGCTGGACACTGCACATGTGGCAAAGGGAGGATCTGCAGATGCCATGGGTACCCAATCAGCCGAGAAACCTGCTGGCTGGGGAGGGAGACAGCCACACACGCCATGTTGGCTTGAGTGGAGAGGAGAAAGCCAGACTTTCCTGAAGGTGAAAAGAGCCCCAGGAGACGTGGCAGTTTGGTTTGCTGGCAGCTTCCAGCATTGGGCAGGAAACTGAACTGCTGGGCCAGATCCTTCCAAGAGCAGAGAGAGGCAAGCTGCGGTGAGGACTGCAGTGGGGCCTTTACTAGGCTCTCTTCTCCCACCTCAACCTTCCCTGCACAGCCCTAACCCTTTCTGTCAGAGTCTCCGTCCTGTTCTAGGGCTTCTCAGAATGAGTTTTTCTGNCTCGTGGGACCNGTATTTATATATGGTCAACCCATAAATGTTGACCAATGTCTTTTAGGATGGATACCAACATCTTTGACCTCTGAGCCAGATATCTGTAGCTCCTATGCCTTACATCTGTGACAACCTGACATGTCCCCAAATCTCCAAATGACACTGAAAGAGCAAAGTCATTCCCACTGAGAACCACTGTCCTGGCCATTTTGGAAATTTCACGGACAGGGAATTCTGAAGAAAGAAGATGTAGCTTTCTCTGTCTAATTGTAGATATGAGGCATAGCAGAACCCAAGAGCTATAAGATGCAGAGTTGTTTTTGGTTTGGGGTTTTTTTTT
>LZPO01052247.1:290424-313981 GCA_001675575.1 Neotoma lepida
CCGCCTCTGCCTCCCAAGTGCTGGGATTAAAGACGTGCACCACCACCGCCCAGCCCACCTTATCTTTTGAGACAGGGTATCTCAGAGAATTTGACATTACCAACTGTCTAGGATAGATAGGGTTATAGATGTGTGTGATCATATCTACTTTTTTACATGGGTGCTGGGAATCTGAACTCAGGTCCTCATGCTTATATGACAGACACTTCACCAAATGAGCCAACCCTCAGGCAGATTTTTTTTTTTTAAAGAATTGAAAAGAAGAATTGTCTAGTGGTAGCCTTATATAATCCCAGCACGTAGAAGAAGGAAGCAGGAAGATCATGAGTTCAATGCTATCCTCAGCTGCATAGCAAGGCTATTTGAGACCCTGCCTCAAATTTAATCAATCAATCAATTCTGTATATAATGTGGCTTTGCTTTTGTTAAAAATGTACTGCTGGGCCAAGGAGACGCTCAAGAAGTGCAAACACCAGCCACACAAGCCCAATGACCCGTTAAATCCCCAGAACCCACAGAAAAAGCTAGAGGCACTGTCATGCATCTGTAATCCCAACACCTCTACAGCAAAATGGGAGGTAGGGACAAGAGAATTGCCAAGAAATCCATAGGCTAGCTAGCCTGGAGTACACAGGACAGCAGAAACAAGAGAGACTGCCTNACAAATAAACTGGAAGGCGAGAACTGACTCCTGAAAGTCATACTCTGACCTCCAAATGCATGCTATGGCATGCACATGCACAGACATCATAGATCTAGACAGACAGACTTGCTGAAGCTCCTGGACATGTTTTAGGCACTTGGTCATTGTTCGTTCACTGGGGTGATACCAGGCAGGTTCTTACTCTCACTCAACATAGCTGGCCACATGCATCTACAGCGCATCTTGTATATATGCATTTGCATGAGTATATGTAGATTTGCATAGGCAGANACAGTCTGCACACCATGTTTTGCCTCACTGACTCTCCCCAATTCTGAGAGGGGAGATTGAACTTCACAAAAGAAAGCTGAGAGAGCTGAGATATTCCTAAGAAGCTGGGAACAGGGGATGGGGAAAGAAGTCTTCCTTGTGGAATGTCACCAGCTGCAGGATGTAGAAGGGACAGAAAAGCTCCACTTGTAAGCACAGTAGAGTGACTGAGTCAGGCCAGCGTCATCTCTGGGTGACAAGCTGTCGGGAAACAGAATGTTCACACATGCCAATGTATCACTCCATGCAAGTCTGGCTCCCTGAAAGGGGGTGAGTAGGCTCGGCACAAAGACATCTTGCTGTTAACATCTCAGCCAAGTGATCAGATCACCAACTGTTGGGTGCTAGGATGCCCAGTGATGCAAAGTGCCACGTCTGTAATGCATCCACCATAAGTCATCAGAGCAAGCCTGCTGGGTGCTGGGATGCCCATTGATGCAAAGTGCCACGTCTGTAATGCATCCACCGTAAGTTGTCAGAGCAAGCCTCTAGACCTCCCTCCCAGTTCAGAGGAAGTGCAGGGGACAGAAGAGCAGATAAGACACAAGGGCCCCAAAAGACAAATCATATGCCAACCAATGTGGCAGTATCTGAAGACAAGAACCAAGAGTGTGGGGCGTCCTAAGAGATACCTGGCCTGTACTCTTCCAAAAGTTAATGTCCTAGAAAAGAAAAGGTGGAGAGATCACTCTAGATTTTCAAAGCTTTAGACCGAACCACCAACTGCAATATGTTTGCTTGAATCAAATTATAGTTTAAAAAACTAATTATGAAACATGGTCTTAGGACAGATAAGTGTGTTTGAATATAAACAGTATTACAAGGCTTAAATGATTATTTTATCAACTTTAATAATAGTATTGTATTTATATAAGTGAAAAGGAAAGATGTCCATCTTTTCATCCTCACTATACTCTCACACCTTTACATTAGGGGAGTGAATCTATGGTTTGACTGGTTATTTGGACACCTTCACTTTTGACACTCCATTGTAGAGTTTCCATACCAAGCAATTCTCTAGGGCTATAGAAATCAAACGGCCTTTCTCCAGTTCAGCTATGACATTAGCTACCTGTCATGAGAGGAGATCCCACTGACGAAACCTTCAATCCCACAAGGCTGCCTCTACTTCAGGTACCAACTACAAAGACAGCTCCCAGGTTGCCCACACTTCTATCTGACTTGACTATAACTCAAGGGTTTCTCTGGCCATTCCACCTACCATACAAGCTCAATAACTATAATATCTCATAAAACTCAGTGACACATACATATACTACTTGGTCATAAGCCAGTGGTTCTCAACCTTCCTAATGTTGCAACCCTTTAATACAGTTCCTCATACTGTGGTGACCCCCAACCGTAAAGTTATTTCATTGCTATTTCATAACTGCAATTTTGTGACTGTTATGAATCATGATATAAGTATCTGATACGCAGGATATCTGATATGTGACCCCCAATGGGGTCACAACCCACAGGTTGAAAACCGCTGTGATAAGCTACCAGATAAAGAACCAGAGGAAGAGATAGACGAGATGAGATGAGATCAGGAAGGAGTACTAGAGTTTCTGTCCTAGTACAGGCCCCACCCCAGGATGGGTTCATCGATCTGGAAACTCTCTGAACCATGTTGCTATGGATTTCTGTGCCTTCCAGGAATGCTCATGTGACTAAGCCTCATTCAATATCTGACTCCTGGCCCCTTCCAGGAGGAGAGGGGGTAAGGACTGAGAGTTCTAGGTTTCTAACAATAGCTTGGTCTTTCTGTTGACCAGCTCTATACAGAAGCTCTCTAGGAACCAACAAGACTCTCCTGACTAGGACAAATGACACCCCGGACACCCTGAAAATTCCAAGAGATTTAGGAGCTCTGTGCAGAAACCAGAGGCAGAGAGCTGTTGTGGGATATTTGTACACTGTGTGAAGATGTGTTGCTGTGATTGGTGTAATAAAAAGCTGAGCAGCCAATAGCTAGGCAGGAGGTATAGGTGGGATTTCCAGGGACAGAGAGGACTCTGGGAAGGAGAAAGGCAGAGAAGCCAGGAGACAAGGAGAGGAAACAGGAGGTACAAGCTGGAAGAGAGGTAATGCCACAGGATGGAATGTAGATTAATATTGATGGGTTAATTTAAGTTATAAGAGCTAGTTAGGAACAAGCCTAAGCTATAGGCCGAGCTTTCATAACTAATAAGAAGTCTCCTGGTCATTATTTGTCAGCTGGTGGCCAAAAGAAAAATCTGCCTATAGAGAGCAAATACATATACATTTTTATTATATCACACTAAAATAAATGTCCTTTCTCCCAGGAAGTATGTGCTGAAGGATGAGGATGTAAAGTAAAGAATCCTACTAGCTGTGCCTTNTCTTTAAATGATTCATATATATGGACATGTCTATGAGTCATCTAAAACATATCCTCAGGCCAGTGATACGGTATGATCAGCAGGTAAAGGCACTTGCCACCAAACCTGACGACCTGAGTTTGATCTCTGGAACCCACATGGTAGAAGGAGAGAACCTATCTGTCTTTCTACCTCCATACATCATGGTACATGATACACACACACATACACACACGCACACACACATGCACATGCACACACAAATATATATATATATGTATGTATATTTACTATAAATTAACAAGCAGAGAGAGAAACAAATTGGGTAAACTGAATGTAGATGAAGGGTGAAGGTAGGCAATTCTCTGTACATTTAACACANTTTATTAAAGGCTAAGGAGTCCATTCCCCAGGGCAATTCATTAATATTTCCCCTCAGCATATGACAGACATGTATCTGCTATAAACAGCCCAGTGCTAAGCATGAGACTGGTAACCTCGAGCCCAGCTGGACTAGGTCCTTGTTCTAAAGGCAAATATGGCTACAGATTGTCATTAAAACTGGGTGCTTTTTTCTGCAGTTTCACACATAAGGTTCTAACAGCGAGGGGCTTGAGGGAACAGCCCAGTAGTTATTTTTCTTTCTCAGCTAGGTGCAATCTCTACCGATGAAAATCAGCATCACTTTTTTTTAAAAAGCCCGAGAAGGCAGGCTTGAACGCCTGCTTAGCTCCCTGGCAGAGTTCCAGGCCTCATTAAGAAGTGGAGTTTATTAGAAAGAATTGTACACACTTACTAATTTTGTTTTCCAATGAATCAAAGGTCATCTTCGTCAGCCTTCACTAAATCTGCAGAACACATCAGCAGNTTGATTGCTAATTAGTAGGTANGGAGAGAGAGCGAGAGGCTTCCACAACAGTCCCACATAATAGAGTTCATAGAATCTCAAGGCANAAATTCCAAACACACTCTAACTCGTCAACACCCTCTTGGAAACCTTACGCTGTGCCAAAATACTGGAAAGTCACAAACACCCAATGGAAACTGTCACCTCCGTCTCCGNGAGGCAGGGTGTGACATTCCCACACACTGGCTTCCTCACCCTACNCACACACACTCAGGGTTGGCCCCCTCTGGTTACCTGTCTAGTTCTCCCACACACNAAAGCCATGCATTCATTTATTCAACAAGTATCTATTGACAGCTTTCTACCTATCAAGACTGAAGCTAGAAACTAGANCAGGGGGAGGGGCCGTAAACAGCCAGGGAGGTTCCATAACACATTCTAATAACTTCATAACAGCGATTCNACCCCACAGATCTAAATGATAAGCAAAACACCCCGTTTTCATTGATTCCCAGTGAAACTCCAGTAAGATAGATGTGTGTGTGTGGTATTTCAAGTCTATCAGGATCTCAGAAGCAGAAAGCCTTTGGGGATACATACATAGCTGTATCGATTGTTTTCTTGTCACTGTGACAAAATGTCAGGTAAAAATAACTCATGGGAAGAGAAGCTTTACTTTGGCTCACTGTTCTGAGGATTACAGCCCATCTTGGTGAGGAACACATGGCACAATCCGTAGTGATAGGAGTGTGTAGCAAAGACTTGCTTCTCACGAGGAAACAGAGGGTAGCCAGAAATAGGTGCTGGGCTATGATCTTCAAAAGTCCACCCCTAGAGACCTGCTTCCACCTCCAAGGTCCCACTTCCTAAGGTATCCACAGCTTCCCCAAATAGCTACTAGTTGCTGCACAAGCCCTTAAACCATGAGTCTGCTGGGGACATTTCATCCAAAACATACCACACACCTGAGCCTCATCCCCTCGGGGAAGCTCTTCAAGCCAACCTCTTCTCACTGTGGGTCACAGAGGAACCAGAGGGAAAGGCAAGCAGAATCAGGACCATGTCTATCACATCCCATCAGACAAACAAGTCACCAGCCAACCCAAATCACCATTCCAAGGGGCACCAAAGGACAGGAATGATGATCCAGTGTTCCAGCGGCCACTTGCAGGCTGTTCCCTCCACCTCCCCTCCTTTTCCTCAGCTGGCTGTTGCCACTGACTCCTACAAAGAGTCCCTCTTGATGGAGTTCTTTCTCCCCCCCCCCGCTGCCCTGGACATCCCTATGCAATGACATCTAGCACTGCTTATTGGAGCCCTCTGACCACATGTCTCCAGTTCCCTCCCAAATATCTTTGTCTCATCTTTTTTAGAACTTAAGCAAACACAGAGGTCCCCCATGGGTGATGGTAGGGCATTACTCCAAGAACATTTACCAAGCCTCCTAGGGTCCATGGACAGACTACCTCTCATATGCACATCTGCCGTCTGCCCTGCAAGGGATGTTCTGGCTATAGGACAAGGAGGTCATAAGAGATTTGATTCACTCCAGAGACTTGGGAAACTTGGGTTGGCCCGTCATGATCTCTGGTTCCTGACTTTACTAGGACTTCTGTTAAGACAATCAGAGCAGGTAGGTGGTGGCAGCTCACACCTTTAATCCTAGCACTCAGGAGGCAGAGGCAGGCAGATCTCTGAGTTTGAGGCCAGCCTCGTCTACAGAGCTAGTTCCAGGACCACCAGAGATGCACAGGGAAACTTTGCCTTGAAAAACAAAATGAGAGAGAGAGAGAGAGAAAGAGAAAGAGAGAGAGAGTAGACCTTAGAGTAAGTGGTTGTATCTTCCAGATCCAGTGCTCCAATTTTATTTTATGTGAACTGAATCTTCACAAAAAAAGAATGTTTAAAATACATTTGGAAGGCTGGAGTTGTAGTTCAATGATAGGAGTGTTTGCACAAAGACCTAGGTTTAGTTCCAATACTGCCAAAAATAATCCATATGTCACCACATGTTCTTCTGATTATATGGCTTTGATACTGCTCCATCAGGTGGTGATGTCTTGATCCTGTGACCACAATGACTAGTAGGTAGCCAGAAAATGCAACTATGCTTCATTAGGACATACCATCCTGGAAGCAGGCCATCATGCTGTGAGGGAGCCAGAGCAGCCACTGGAGTTACTGCATGCAAGTATTCATGTCAGGAGCCCAAAGGAAGATTCAGGCCACAGCCAGCCTCAGGTACCAGACACCAATAAATAATCCTTCAGCTAACACCAAACCACAGCCAAAACATCATTCCTAGACTCTGTGTCTTCTCAGACACCAGAATGCAGAAACCAGCCAACCCCACTGACTTCTGTCCAGACCCCCATCCACGGGCCTTTGAATGAGAGGTGGCTATTTTACACCATGAGATTTGGGGTACCTTGTGATACAACAGCAGTAAGAGGGATGTAGGGGTGGGAGTCACCCCAGAGGAACCAGGTTAACTACCTGTACCTGCATGGAGCTGAGGTCATCCCTGCAGATAGACTGCAGCTACCTTTCCCCTGCTTGATAGGAGGCTAAGCCAAAATGCAAGAATAAGCCAGAAGGCTTAAAACAGAAGATACCTTGGCTTACCAGAAGAGAGGAGAAAGGGATATTGTGGGTGGAGCAGGAAGTACCAGGCACACAATGGCTGAGAATGCAAGCCAGACAGACTTACTTGGAAGCCTGCACAGAAAGCAATCTAAAAAAGCCCACAGGGGGATCTTCAGGATAGTAAGTAAGAGTAGGGGAGTTAGGAAGGACTCTGAGGCTAGAACTCTGGCAGGGGTGGGGTGGGGGGAGTGCTAGTGCAAATCAAATCTTCCCCCCAGGTGGGAGGGGCTGAGCTGGCCCTGGAAACTAGGGGTTTCCTAGGTAGTAAGGGCCCTTACCAAAGGGAAGTTGCAGGATAGTGAGTGAATCTAAACAGAGACTGGACAAAGTGAAGCCAGGGCTGAGAGCTGGAAGCTGGGAGGCCAGCCTGGTGGAAGCACCTAGCCAGCCTTTATTGACTCTCCTCCTCACACACTTCCTTGGGAAGTGGTGTGCTTCTGATTTCTGTGGCCTCTATATCACACAGGACCTGCACATGCCCTGTTGACCAAGCCCACCTGCCTTGCTTCAGCCCAGAGGANCACAGCCCTTCCCAAGGGGGCAGTGTACATATGGACCCTCTGCCCCAACCAGCTCCCTGTCACAACCAAAGACCCTATCAGCTATCACCAGATAGGACTGGGACNTCTGGGGACACACAACCTGACCACCAGATCCCACTCCTTTAGGCTTGCCCCCCCCCTTGGTTTTCCCAGAATGTCTGCAAGAACAGATGTGGCAAGCACCCCTGGACGCTCCTCCTCTCATCCCATCCATCAGCAATACATGAGGAGAGTCCAGTGGACCAGGGTTGTCTTCCTGAGAAGGCCAGTTCTCTGAGGAGCTTGGCCCACCACTTGCACACAGCNGCCATCATGGGGCCTCCATCAGTTACCCTGTGAAGCCAGAAGAAAAGGNAGACTTAAGAACTGAAATGTCCATGGCTTTGTTTTTNCCTGCATGCACACAGGGGTTCTGGGGGCAAGGGCTTTCCCTAATCTCCTTCACCTCCATCCCAGGCCTGCTTTCAAACTGTGCTCAGAGGCCTTGGGTTTGCCCCTCGGGAGTGTCTGAACTTGAGGTACTAACTAAACAACAAAGACTCCTCAGTTACCTGTCTCTAGCCACCTGTGGCTCTGCTTCAATGCTCTTGAGCCTGAAACATCCCAAAGACCCACAGCCCTCTCCCGCCCATGACAAGGCTGAGGAGAGATGGGGCACCAGTGCCTCCACTGGATCTAGGGTTCATGGGCAGTTCCTGTACTGTCTGGAGCAGCCTTGCATCCACTGAGTCAGGAGCTGCAAAGCACAGAGGGTGGAAGGCTGGAATGAGACTCCAGGTTGAGCCTCAGACCCACATTAGGGAGTCTGGATTTGAAACTTCAAAACAAGCCTAAGAATTGCCATGTGCTTTTAATTTCCTGGTTATGGTAAAAGCTGGGTTAGAAAAAAAAAAAAAAAAAAAAAAAAAACAGTGCGTGGATCCAAGGAGTCTTTTTTAAAATGCTCCAAAAACAATTCGCAAAGGCATTTCCTGACATTCATTTTAATTAGCTGAATGTTCGACTATCACAGCCCTTCCACAGTGAAGCCGCCTGGGCACCCTCCAGAGTTGGGCAGTAAGCTGATGTCTCTTGCCTCTCCACAGTGCAACAGCACTCGGGCAGGGAGCTCACTCTCTTTGGATTTGTCTGAAGTCCTTATCAATGGTCCAGGCTCTGTGTCTAGATCCTTGGAGACAGCTTGACCACAGGCACCCCTAACAGAGAATGTGAACGAGTGGGGCTTCTTGGCATGGAAGGTCCTGAAAACAGGGAAAGGACTGACCCCTACCAGGGGAAAAGACCTCCTGCAAAAGGGAGCCGGGAAGTTTGAGAGCTTTAGCATAAAAAAGGGAGGTGCTGAGGTCTTTTCAAACATGACTCCTTGACAACCTCATGCTTAGAAGTTCATCCCTACTGTGTAAGATTTGCGTGTAGATGGATGTGTTGATATGTATGGGTGGATGGATGATGGATGATGGATGATGGATGAGAGATCTAGCCTTTGCCATGACTCACAAAGAGATGTTCTCTAAGCTCTTGGAATGTCCTGCCTGCTGAGTCTGTTTGCCTAGGGGCCATAGTGCTCAGTAATCTCACACCACAGTGAAGATGGGAGTCTGGACCCCTAGAGTATCTGTGTAATTTCTGGAAAGGCCTGAAACTGAGGCCAACCACTTGGGAAAACCCACATTCCCTTCTACAAGATACTAGTCATGTGGAATTTAATGTCAACTAACCCTGCTTGACCTCAGAGCTTGATTACATTTACAAAGGTTCTATTTCCAAATAAAGTCTCAACTCCTGGTGGACGTGAACTTGGGGAGACACTATAGAGCTCTCCAAACCCCAAGTGAAGACTTTCATCCTGCAAACAGGATGCTGACGGCAAGCCTGCTGACAGCTGAACTATTGGGGGTACCAAAAGCAGGCTTTCCTATGGGAAGCTCTTCCTCCCCGCCTGCCCCTTCCATGTGGAGACAGAAGCTGCAGACACTCCCCCTGTTTTCCCATGTCTCTGTTGTGACCATGTGTCACCTCTTGCTTAGACCTGGCCTCATATAAGCTGTGCAACTAGACAACTGTCTATACTCTTGGCAGGTGATAGAGGAAGTTTGCTTCACGCTCTGCTTGGTACCCACCCCCCAGCCTTCTCATACAGTCATGCAGTGACATCCTCAACTAGAAGCAGCATCAAGGCTGTCCTGAGGCAAATCTGTCAGACTTCGAAATCCAGACAGCAACACTCGGTCCTGCTCTTCAGCATGCTTCTACCTCTGCTCCAGCTGTATCACTCGTTAAGCAAGTGACTTAACTGGTGTGTCACCACCCCCACCACCATCTCACCCCTCCACATCCATCCCCCCACATCTCCTTCCCCACAAGGCGGGGAGGTGTATGGTGTGAGACAATGGGGACACATTCAGTCCTGTTAACTATTAACAATTAATACTACAGAATTCAAAAGGGATAAAAAAGGTACCACAACTCATAAAAAAGACAATACCTGACTAAAAATGTGACCCATGGCAGGGAAATCACCTTTTAAATAAATAAAGCCTTGAGCTCAAAGTATTTCCAGAGGGCCAGATTAGGGGACTCCANAGGAAGCAGCTTCCCTGGAGCTGGGAAGAATGGATTGGGGGCCAGATTAGGCCAGTCCTCCGAAGAGGGGCTGCCTGGAGACCCAGAGACCATGAGGCACTGCCCATGCATGCTCATCATAGGGCAAGAGAATGGACAGGGAATGCGAGGGGACACAGTAAAGAAATTGCCAACACAACCACTCTATTATTAGGCAAGGTTTTATTGTGAATAAAAGAAAGTATCTAGAGGCATCTGTCCAGAGAAGAACAAAGAGAAACAGATTGGATATGACCAGAGTAACCTGTGAGAGGGGAGAGAGGGAAAGAACANGGGGTGGGGAGGGAGGATAGTGGAGGTAGTGAGATAGCAAGAGACAGAGGACATAGCATGCCAACAGAATAGCAAGAGAGGTTGGGTTATAAGGAGGATGAGTCACTGCAGGGACAGAGAGGACAGAAGGCTAGTGTGGACTTTGAAATACACAACAAGTACTTGTGAGTAGAGAGTGAAAGAAGCTGAAGGCCAGCNTGGGCTTCGATACATTGATAGGCACCACAGGCAGCCATTCGTTCCCTCTGCCAGAGGTAAGGAAAATGATTCCTTTTGGCAGATGGGGACCAGTTTCACAAGTTCCTGAGAAATGCTGGCTTTTATCTACCCACCAGCANTCCTTCTATAGTGCAGCTTGAGCTCATTTCTGGACATATGGACTGCCTTTTGGAGTTTGGGGAATNGGAGTTTCCTTTGGATCTGACAGGCAGCAATTGTCTTTCACACACCACCTAAAAGTTAGGAAGCTGCTCATATAAAGCCTGCTCAGAATGGCCCAGAAGCTGGAGAAGAACCAACCAGGGAAGGCCTCCACAGCATGCTTCTTCTAGCCCACGCACCACTTGCTTCTCCCAAGGTGAGAAGTGCCCCCAGGGTGNATGTCAGACACTTACAAGATTGATAGGTGTAATACAAGGCTGAAAGTTGGGAGAATAAAGAGCCAACAGAAAGGATGGCATCAAGAAGAACTCTGAACAAAGATCCAGNCAGAAAAACAAGCATAAATGTCATCAACATCACCCTACCTTTGTTAGTTTCCCTTCCTGTTNCTGTGATACAATATTCTGACAAAAGCAACTTCAGGGAGAAAGTTTGTTTTTAGCTCACAGTTCGAGGATACAGTCCCCACAGCAGAGAAAGCATGGCTACAGGAGCTTGAGGCAGCTGATCACACTGTATGTGCAGTCAGGAAGCAGAGAGAGATGAAAGCCGGGGCTCAGCTCACTGTCTCCTTTTTCTTCAGTCCAGAATCCCATCCCATGGAATGATGCCGCCTACAGTTCAGATACTTCAGTTGATGTTTTCTAGAAATGTCCTCACAGAATAACTCAGAGGGGTGTTTCCTAGATGACTCTAGAGCCCCTCAAGCTGGCAATATGAGCTCTCACACCACCATCATCATCACCAATACCACCATCACTTTTATCACCACCATCATCACCACCATCACCATCACTGTTGTCACCACCATCATCATTACCAACATCACTGTTATCACCACAATCATCATCACCAACAACACCATCACTGTTATCACCACCATCATCATCACCAACATCACCATCACTGTTATCACCACCATCATCATCACCACATCACTGTTATCACCACAATCATCATCACCACCATCACCATCACTGTTGTCACCACCATCATCATCACCAACACCACCATCACTGTTGTCACCACCATCATCATCACCACTATGCTGGTTAGTTTTTGACACCTGGGAAGAGGGAACCTCTGGGGAATTGCATCCATCAGATTGGTCTTTGGGGTACTTGCATGATTATTGATTGATGGGGGGAGGACCCAGCCCACTGTGGGCAGTGCCACCATTGGACAGGTGAGCATGGGCTGTATAAAACAGGTAGTTCAATGTGAGCCTGGAAGNAAGCCAATAAGCAGCATCCCTCCATGGTTTCTGCTTCAAGCTCCTGCCTTGAGTTCCTACCTTGGCTTCCCTCAATGATTGTGGTAGTCTGAATGTAATTGGCCCCCATAATCTCATAGGGAGTGGCACTATTAGGAGGTATGGCTTTGTTGGAGTGGATATGGCCTTGTTGGAGGAAGTGTGTCACTGTGGGGGAAGGCTTTAAGGTTTCCTATACCACCCTGTGTCTCAGTCTACTTCCTATCGACTNCAAGATGTAGGACTCTCAGCTATTATTCCAGCACATCTGCCTGCAGGCCGCCATGCTCCCCATCATGATGATAATGGACTGAACCTCTGAAACTGTAAGTGAGCCACTCCAATTAAATAGTTTCTTTATAAGAGTTACTGTGATCATGGTGTCTCTTCACAACAATAGAAACCCAAACTAAGACAATGACGGACTATGACCTGTAAGCCAAGTAAACCTTTTCCTCCCCCAAGTTGCTGTTGGTCAGTGTTTTATCACAGCCACAGAAAATCAAACTATGACAACCATCATCATCAAAATTTTATAATTTATAAAGCACAGGGAGCTGTGCTTTATATCATGATTTTAATTGAATGCCCCAAATAACTCTGTGGGGTTGTGCTATCATTCGGGTTTCACGGATGAGGGAACTGGGTCTTGAAGATTATATACCAACCTCCCAGAGCTGCAGACACTAAGAGCTGCAAGGACCACGTGGTAAACCATTCACTCCTCAAGACTGTTTGGGCAGATGGCAGGAGCTTAGTGATTGCTCAGAAGGTCGCANAGTGTCTGTCGCTCCTAAGGCTGCATGCTAGCTTCTAGAAGTGTGGGTGGGTCTACATGGGTCAGAGGTCCTGTTGCCTTTGGCAATGGTCACACAGAAGTGTTACTACCTAAATTTTGCGTGTCTCCCAAGTCAAAGAGGACACTGGAGCCCCATCTCAGCTTGCAGTGAATCCCATGTATCAGTTGGGGGGGGGGGTGTCACACGGCTCTAACACTAGAAGCTCCCAGACTCTCTAATAAGCCTTAAGAAGAAACCAAGTACCCCACTGAAAGTTTTATTTCAAAGGAAAGTGATATCACATACAGTCTTTGAAACCTTGTCTATACTTCTCAATTCTCACAGCTAACAGCACATTAAATGCCTTCCATGTCCCCTTTCCTGATCCTTGGTTCTGCTATGCCCTCCCTATCTCTGGTTGTACCCTCTGGCCTAGCCAAGGCCTTCTCCTCTTCTTTGGTAGCAATTGGTTCCCTTCCCTGGGGCTTTATCCCTTTCCAGACCTTCATGTCACTCTGCAGGGAGGACCCAGCATTCAAGGCTGTTCCCTAGACAGCTGGAGAGGGGAAGGATGAAGACACCTGTTTTCATTATTCTCATCTCAATCAGATGAAGAAGCTGGGCTGGAATGAAGGCCTGGCAGGGACATTTGCACTCCATCTCTCTAGATATTTCCTAACAAAGTAGAGGCAACCAGGCCACCTTGCTTTGATGGGGGCAGGAAAACGGGAAGATAGGAATCTAGACTCGAGTTCTAGTCCTGAGCCCANCACCTAGCAGTTCAAAGACCTCAAGAAAGCTGTTAGTCCCCTTGAAGCTTGGTTGGCTTCCCAGAATAGGGGAAGGGGTGAACTGTGTACGTCAGCCAGGTGCCCTCCTGTAGTGGAGTGGAGGAACCTTCTTAGTGTACTGCAATTCTGACATTCCCACCCCCAAAACCACTTTGATGCATACAGGGGCAAAGCCATTAAAACTTAAATGGGGTTGTGGAGAGATACTCTTTCCCACGCAACAGGAACCCTTCACACACCTCAGGAACTGAGTCTCCTTGACCGAGATGGAATTCCTTTTCAGCTGCCT
Source organism: Neotoma lepida (assembly GCA_001675575.1). NCBI lineage: Eukaryota > Metazoa > Chordata > Mammalia > Rodentia > Cricetidae > Neotoma > Neotoma lepida. Next base: position 304,165 of record LZPO01052247.1, read on the forward strand.
CCTGAGGGCTCTGTGGAGCTGGAATTTGGTCTGCTCCCTCCCATCATCCCAACTGCTTACCTGGGAAGGAAACAGGATTTCTGAAATTAAGAGCCTCAGGCCCAGGTTTCCTTTTTCAAGGACAATTTTTGATCTTCCTAAACATCAAGGCCAGTGTTAGGAAAGATGAGGAAAGATCCATCCAAGGAGTCAAGACCCTAATGTCTGTGTGCCCTACACCCTGCAGACTGAGTGGGGACCTGCTAGGATCTCAGCCCCTAGCCTACAGTGGGGCCTCCCCTCACCCCACCCCAGTCCTCTCCCCATCTCTCTATGTCTCTGTGTATNTATCTGCCTCTGATTTTTTCTTTCTTTTTTCTTTTATTCTTTAAAAATATTAATTTTACTCGTGTTAAGACCTTATTTTTTTATTTTTCTTTTTTTATTAATTTTTTTCATTTATTTTACATATCGACCCTCCTTCCTCTCCTCCTGTTCCCTTCCCCCACCTTCCATCTACCCGCCCCCTCCACCCTCCGCATCCACTCCTCCTCCATCTCTGTCTCCATTCAGAAAAGGGCAGGCCTCTCATGGGCGTCAACAATACACAGCATGAGGAATAACTTCCCAAAAGCCAACTCAAGTGCCAGGGACAGGTCCTGATCCCACTGCTAGGAGCCCCATAAACAGACCAAGCTACCCAACTGTCACCCACATGCAGAGGGCCTAGGTCAGTCCCATGCAGGCTCCCTAGCTGTGGATCCAGAGTCCGTGAGCTCCCACTAGCTCAAGTTATTTGTCTCTGTGGGTTCCCCTGTCATGATCTTGAACCCTTGACCCCCCTGGCTCATACAACCTTTCCTCTCTCTCTTCAGCAGGACTCCCGGAGCTGGTCCAATGCTTGGCTGTGGATCTCTGCATCTGCTTCCATCAGTTACTGGATGAAGGCTCTCTGATGACAATTAGAGTAGTCACTAATCTGATTACAGGAGGTTAGTTCAGGCACCCTCTCCACTATTNCTAGGAATCTTAGCTGGGGTCATCCTTGTAAATTCCTGGGAGTTTCCCTGCTACCAAATTTCTTCCTAACCCCAAAATGCACCCTGTAGCCGGAAGTTTCTCCGGTCCTGCTTGGCCCCAGGGTTGGGACGAATCTCTCTCACCTGCATCCCACAGCCTCTTGGTCCCAAGTAAACACACAAAGACTTATATTACTTACAAACTTTATGGCAGATGGGTNGGGCTTCTTGCTAGCTAGCTCTTATAACTTAACTCAACCCATTTCTATTAATCTAAGATACCACATAGCTGTGGTATTACGGTCTGTGGGCATCTTGTTGCTCCTTGGGCAGCAGCTGGCATCTCCTCTGACTCCACTCTTCTTTGTCTCCATCTTTAGTTTGTATATACCGCCTAATCTTATCCTGCCCTGCCATAGGCCAGTGCAGCTTTATTTACCAACCAATTAGAGCAACACATATTCGCAGCACACAGAAAGACGACCCACAGCAGCCCCCTATCAAAATACCTCTTTCATTGCTCTCCCCGTCCACCCCGCCCCCAACGCATCCAACCCAATCCGCACGTTCCCATCACCCACTTCCTCACACCCAGGAGATCTCTTCTATTTCCCCTTCCCAGGGAGATCCATGCAGCTGACTTTTCTTTGTTTGTCTCTGTCTCACTGTTTCTCCATGTCTCTGTTTGTATATCTATATCTCATCAGCCTCTGTGTCTCTGTGTCTCTGTCTCTGTCTTTCTCTCTGATCTCTCTCTACCTCTGCATTTCTGTCTCTCTCCATCTTCCTCCTTCTCTTTGTCTCTCTTCCTCTGTCTGTCTGTTTTTCCTCTCTCTCCTCTCTTTCAATGGTCAGCACTTCTTTCCTACCCATCAACCAGGGGGTCTTGTTAAGATGAATGTGTCTGCAGGTCAGAGAGCTGAGTCTGCAGTTCTCAAGAGTTTCCAGATGAACCAAATGGTTGTCAGGTATCACACCCTGTGCAACAAGGGCCTTGACCCCAGATGTCACATAACAAGGGATATAGAGGGGCACAAGCCCTGAGACTTGGGCAGCCCTGCCACATCAGCCTACATTAGCATCATCTATGCTCTGTGTCAGAAGATGCCCCAAGGAACACATGGGCTCCCTGACAAGGGTAAAAAGTGGATCTTCCTGCTTAAAGGAAAGGGACAATTTCCTCAGAAATCTTCACAGAATATCCCTCTCTCTCATTGGCCAGTGCNTCATGGGACTACCTGGAGCTACAAGGGACCCTGAGAAGGAAAGTACACACCAGTGATACCTTCAGCAAGGAAGGACAGGGGGGATAGGTAGCCACATCCGCCACAGCCGTCCAGGAAGCTGAAGCTACTCTACATTCTCTGGTTTCTCGGGGGTAGTAGGTTTTTCCATATGGAATGAGGAATGAGTGGTGGCAGCAGTAGGCAGTCCTCATCTGAGGATGCAAGTGGCCTGAAGTCCAGTTGACCCTCCCTGAGGGACATAGGTAATCCAAGGACACAGGTGGACCTTAGCCCAGGTGCTCTCATAGCCCTGCCAGAGTTCCAGGCATGTAAACCCGCCCTCCCTGATCAGACAAAGGAGTCCACACCAAGGGCACAGCCAGCCACTTCTGTGCTTCAGCAGCAAACACATCATGTTCCTCAGTCTCCTGGATACCNTGTCAGGGATACAAAGCCAAGAAGGGTATCCACTGAGCCAACTAGGAACAGTGCCAATTAAAGCTGTCCCTCAGACCCACAGAGCACTAAGTGTTGGGATCCAAGATAGCATTTTTTTCCTGAAGCTGTAGCAAGGGTTGCCATGGTGATGTTTTCTACCTGGGTCTGCTTGGAGAAGGTTGGAAACACATTTAGCATATTTAAGCAAAACCAAAAAAAGCAGCCTAGGACACTGTCCAACAGACAAAGGGCAGATGGGTATAAAGGTGCCTCTCTAGGGGACCTGGTGGGTTTCAGTCTTCTAGGTAACAGTGTGTGTTTTCAGCAAAGTGATATTGAAGGAACCCAGCTTCAGAATCATACAGACCTGGGTTCCAATTGCATCCCTGCAACTTACTTTCAAATGGTGGCCCTGGACCAGTATGGAGCTGTCTCAGCCTCAGTATCTTCATCTTCAAGGTACCTGAAAGGGATGGGAAAAGCATGCACACCGATGAAGGGAGTGGGAACGGCACGTATGCCAATGTCCAGGGTTGTTGGGATTAAGATGAGATTTATCATGCACTGTGTGCAGTCTGGCACCCGGACCAGAAATAAGGGTGGGCCAGGCTCCATCACAGAAGAATCAGCCTGGCTAGGNCTTCATCAAGGACAGACAGGCAGACTTGTATGTAACTCAACACAGAGGCAAGGTGCAGGTAAACACACAAGTCCAANGCAGTAAGATGCCCAGTGAATCCTTGTTCCTAAGCCTTGGTGCTCCAACTGTGCCTGCTCAGTGCCACCTGGGAAGCTGGCCCACATCCAGGAGTCATGTAGCTGGTGAACCATGAGGGCTCTAAGAGACTGGGGGCAAAGGATCAGAGTTCTCTTTTCTTCCACATTGGCAAGGCTGGATGAAGGGACATATGTGNAGGCATGAAGCGTGTGGACTCAAGATGAGATTCTGGTGGCACCACCTGGTCATTAAGCTACCTTAGGAGNAACACTAGACTCTACCACACGGCCTGGTGATTAAGGTTCTGAAGTGGATCCCAAATCCTCCCATGCTGTCTGCTCCTAGCTTGCTCTCAGAGGCCCAGATCCACCTTCTACATTGACAGGACACTGAGTCTGCAGCCTAATGTCCCACCTACCCTGAGATGTGCTGTCNTACACATGCCCATGGACCTTCCTCAACTATCCCATGCCTGCTGAGCCTCTGCCTTGCTGTCAATAATATTCTGGGATCTACTGAGGAAACTGGCCTGGCTAGGGTTTGTCCAGAATTTATCCATCACTTCCCCACCCACACTCTGTGTTGGTTTGACCACANTTTTCAGTGAGTTGCCCTGTCCTTCATTCCTAAGTTCTGAGNGAACACCTCAGTGTCCATCATATATGCCAATAGCTTTTCCCTTTCAACTTCTGACATGTAAGGCCACAATCAACTTTTGAAGGGAAAAAAAATAGCACATGCCACCAAGATGNCAGATTAAGCTAAGATTTCCTCATAACAAAAGGGAGGTCCTCAAAGNCACAGGATATCTTCCCAGAACAACCATGGCACCCATGGTAATTGTAGTAGTTTCTTAGGGCCTCTGTGGCAAAGTGTCACCAACTATGTGACTAAAACAATAACTAAAATCTATTATCTCACAGTTCTGAGGGCTAGAAGTTCAAAACNAAGGTNTCAGCAGGGCTATGTTCCTTCCCTCCGAAGGCTCTGGGGGAGGGTCCCTCTGAGTCTCTTCCAGCCTGGTGCCTTGCCAGTCAGCCACCCAGCTGTCCCTTGGCAGCTGCAGCCCTCAATCTCTATTCTGTTGGCACATGGCCTTCTCTCTCCTCTAGCTGCCTCTTTTGACTAATCACATCTGCATCCACCTTATTTCAAATAAGGCCATATTCTGAGGTACTTGGGGTCAGGATCACCTTATCCTTGGGGGACACAATCTGTCCTANCCCAATGAGTCATTTAAATGAACTGTGGTACATTTGACTCACCATGGACGTATGGGGAAGACACNTGCAAAATTCTCAAGAGCAAAGGTAAGACAGTTGTATCTGAGGCAGACTGCTGCTCTGTGGAGCCCCCAGCTCCCCGCTTCTACATCTCCTCCTCCTCTGAGGAACTCAGGAATGAGTTTAAAACCATAATCTGTACTGGAAGCCTGGTTTTCCCTCTTGCCTAGGGTTAGCCACCTGCTTGCCTAGAGCCTCACCTCAGGATAAAAGCATCCAAGCACAGCCCGANAGATGCTTTACGTGTGCAAACATGCATGGGTCATCGAGTAGGTGTCAGGTGAAAATTATGGGAAAATAGAAAATTATCAGAAACCCCCTGTTGCCCTGCCTGGTGCACCCCTGCAAACTTAGCCCGTCTGTAGGAGATTGATCCTTTCATGGTCTGTGGTTCTACAATGGTAAAAACTTCTCCTTGCAAATGATTCCTGCCAAAGACAGTCAAATAAACCTGAGATGAACTGACTTCTTCTCTGTTTCTAAGTTCACTTCAGGAGCCCTGCTTGCCTGCATCTGTATCTAAACTCACGTCTGCATCTCAAATGTATATGTTGTTCAAATTACCTGTTTTTTCATTAAGTGATGAATTAAATAATTTGATATGTGTTCATTTCATGTCCTATGACAGTCATGGTTTTACTTTTACAGTGCCATCTTCTAATAAAGGTGTCAGATTAGGACCCTTGGACACATGTGTCCATTCATGACATGTTACAGTATGTGGTCATAAACAANGTTGGCACAGCAATATTGGCTCAATAGACTATCTGGAGCCTCAAATAACATCTCAGAAGGCACTTGCCTGCTTCATGGGACATGAGTGATCAGCAAGAAAATCTTGGTGGCCATTTGAAGGCCCAACTGAGGGCTGCAGTTCAAATGCTGATGTGCAGAGCAATGAGGCTAGATCTGAAACAGAACAGTCAGGGCCATAAAAATAGCCCTGCAGGAAGTACAGTTGGGTCCCAGCATGCCAAATGTCTAAGGCCAGGGTGCTGGGACATTGTTGACAGCCTTGATGAGCAGAGGGCCAGGGCTGAGGCTCGAGTGAGATACTTTGCAGAGGACTCCACCTGCATGGAGAAGTATTGCATAGCTGCCTGCAGGAATGGGGCCCTCCCAGTCCACTTCCCGGATGGAGCCCAGGAGAAAACGATGTATTCAATAGGCACTAGGAAAAGCAATGTTTGTCTCCGGAGTTGAGGTGGGGAAGGTCTTTCCTGCCCAAAACAGTGGCTGCTGCTTCTGCTTGGAGAGCATCCTAGACAGGATCTTTGTAAAGTTGAAATGTCACAGACTCTATAGGGTGGTGCCAAGGCCTTAAGCATACATACCCAGCTCTTTCCCTAGTGCTCCAGGATAGGAACTTTTTAACTCCGTTCACTCAGTCCCTGTGCTGGATAGTTTTATGTCTGCTTGATACAAGCTAGAGGCATCTGAGAGGAGGGAACCTCAACTGAGAACTTGCCTCCATAAGATCTGGCTGGAGGCAAGTCTTNATAGCATTTTCTCAATTACTCATTGATGTGGGAGAGCCCAGTCCATGGTAGGTGGGATCACTCTTGGGCTGGTGGTCCTGGGTTCTATAAGAAAGCAGGCTGAGTAAGCCAAGAGGAACAAGCCAGTAAGCAGCATCCTCCATGGCCTCTGCTTCAGCTCCTGCCTCCAGGTTCCTGACCTGCTTGAGTTCCTGGCTTGACTTCCTTCAATGATGAACAGTGATGTNGAAGTCTAAGCCAAATAAACCTTTTCCTCCCCAAGTTGCTTTTGGTCATGATGTTTTATCACAGCAATAGTGACCCTAACCAAGACAGTTCCCCAAAGGAGAACAATTGTGTGCACCTGCTGAGTTGGTGGGATTACCTGGGAACATGCTAAAAGCTGCACCTGGCGCATAGTGGNTGANGCTACCNGCAAACAGGTGCACACTNGCTCCTCTGGCAGAGCAGCAAAGGAGGTCTTCTGTAGGCTCTCAAAATGCTACACAGGATTTGGCCAACCTCCATTAGCTGAAGACTCAAAACTTGTCCAGCTCAGACACATACTCGATTCTCTGTGGGTCTTTAAGCAGGTATGAGATCCTAGCAACCATCCTTGCCCTTGTCAGAAACTGAGAAAGTTGACTGTGCGCCCCCCTACCCCAGAAGTGGCTAGACATCAGCAAAGTGCCCCCTCTTCCTTCTTTCCTCCTCACTCCCACGTGGATGCTTTGGGATCCACTCTGGGATGGAATTTCCAGATGGGGCAGGNTAAGGCTGAGGGTGGCTCNCTAGAATAATTTGTGGAATTTCCTTTANCCTGTACTGCCCTCTGAACAGCATGCAGAATCCCAGCTGCGAGCCTAAACTTCTGTTCCCAGAGGGGAGAGGCACTGCACATCCTGATCTTCTGAGATGCTCAGCTGGGGCTCAGTGGAAGGGCACTTGCCCAGCACATGCAGGGCCCTGGGTTTGATNCCCAGCACTACCACAAAAATAAAATAAAATAAAATATTAAAAAGATGTTCTCAGGCATCCTGGAGCAGAGCATAGTCTCCACAGAGCAGGAACAGGAGGGACTCTGGCTGTCCCAAAGAAGCCAGCCCACCACAGCTGTGGGCAGCTCAACCTCTTATTCCAAGCGATGAGACTCTTTCTCTGAAAGCTTGCCCCTGTGTTTCTGCCAAATGATTAAAGTGCTAAGTGAAAAACATTGCCTAGCGTCAAAGGGAGCTCNATGTGTCCTTAAGAAACTCCCCAGACTGCACTCTGCCTCCTCACCCTCAACTTCAAGTGCAGGGTCAGCCTCCAGCAAGGCCAGAAATGCAACCCTTTTCCTCTCCTACGAAGATTGCTTTCTCCCTTTGATGACTACTCCAAAAATCCAAGAAGAGGCGGTCTTTTCTTCCTGAGATCCATGCTCGTGGGTGTGGAACTGTGATGATGCATCTACAGTGAGAGCTCTGGAAAGCCCACCACACACTGCCTTAGGAGATCTGAAAACACGAGTGGTGACCTCAGGCCCCTAAGGACATCCCTTCAAGAGCTATGCCTTATACATTTTCAAAGGTCCATTAACTGTAGCTCACAAGCCAATAGTGTCCTTGCCTCTAAGTACGTGGTATATCTGCATTGACTCNTATCCTGGGGTTTGGGAGCCATTTGATATCTTAACCTAACCACCAACAATGACGCTTCAACTCTCTGTGTCTGCCCCCAGTGAGGCCTCTTTAAATCTCTTGAACTCTGATGTGGTCTCTTTAACCCCACAGAAGCCATTATGAACCCACATATATACATACTGATAGATATGATGTGGAATGTATTAGCTGAGAGGTACTATTAGTAGTTGAGACTGAAATCAAAGAGCCTGTGTTTGCCCACAGCTANCTATCAAGGGAAATCAGGACTGCTTGGTAAATTGTAACCAATAATAGCTTGTGAATTTATTGTTATTCAATTAAGTTCTGACGTCATTGTGAAGAACACAAATGTGTGTGTGTGTGTTTCTGAAACACTGTGCTCAGGACAAGGGGGACAGGGTGCTCAGGAGGTGAACTACGAAACTGCTGATGCTGCCTTGCAGAGCCAAGACGACCTTGCCCCGCTTAGCCCCGTGGATGAGGTGAGGGCAGGCGGCAGGCACACGTGGCCCCAGGTACTTCAGACACAAACCCTTTCCCACCTCCTGCATCCATGTTTTCTGCTTCCCCAGAACTGACTTGGTGTGTGGGTGGTGAGAGTCAAGCACAGTTCTTTGGGTATTGAAGGCCAGAGTAGATGAGATACAGAAAGGAAGAATTACCCCAGAGAAGGCACCTTATCACCAGNGAGTAAAATGATTTTCTGAGAATCATTCAATCTGTGGAGGAGGAAAACCCTAGAAAGTCTGTAGCGTAGGCAACAGCAGAGGGAAGCTGGCTTCAGAGCCCATTCTTCATGGTAGGCGCTTAGGCCGACATTTTCTTCATGCCATTGCTCGTCCACCACTGTCAGACTCCAAACACTTCGGCATCTGCCCTGACCCCATCAACATGTNTTCTTCCCTCCCTTGTGCCCAGCACTGACTCAGAGAAGCCCTGGCCATGCCTCCCCTAGATTGCCAAGGGTCCTCTAATCCTGCCTCTGCTCTATCCTCCTCTGACCCTTTCTCCACAGCTTGACTTTTTAAATCCACCATTATTATAACCTTGGCATCCTTACTTAACTTAAAATCCNTGGAAAACATCCCATTGCCCTCAGGGTAAGGCTCATTTTCTATATGGAGCTTGATCATCCTGCTGAACAATTCAAGCNGTGTCCACACAAGTTTAGTGGCATATCTTGAATGGTATCNTGCATCTGTACCTACATATGTGTCTCATACCTAACATGGAAAAAAANCAACCTCTCTGGCTCCCAATATCTCTGGCCATGCCTGTCGCCATCTCTGTAAATGTTTTATTAGCATATTAATTACAATAATGATGGGTTTCTTTATGACACTTTCATATATGTATATAACATATTTTGATCACACTCACCCCATTATCCTCTCCTGTCTCCCTCCCACTCCACTGATTCCCCCTTTCTACTTTCAAGTTTTTTCATGTATGTGACCCAATGGGTTTCATTAGGTTGCTTACAGAAGCATGGGTGAGGCATTATTCACAGAGTCATGGGAACTCTACCAGTGCCTTTGCCTCTGAANTAAATGTCTCTCCACCATCAGCCACTGTGCATAAACTCTCAGGGAAGCCATGCTCCCCTCCACCACCAGTCGCCACTTTGAGAGATACATTCTGTCCAACCACATGGACCTTCTTATCCATGCCTGGGAAGGTGGTCCTCCTCCCTGCAGCTCCACTCACCTCCTTCTTCAGCAAAGGTATCTCTTTCAGAGATCAGTTCAGCTTGGAGTCCTGCCAGCATCTGTCTCACCCTACACCAGTCTTCCACAGACCTCCAGGCCTGCTGAGCCCATGTTGCTGTCACCAATGTGATCATCAAAGAGCTGACAGCCCTGTGTCATGACTGCCCTGTGAGCTCACCCATGATGGCCTTGTCCCTGGTGTGAGGAGGAGCAGAGCAGAAGTTGAAGCCAGAAATGGGACCATGAGTTCAGCTCGAGGGAAACTGAGGCTGGAAGTAGATAGGTCTGAGACAGATAGGCAGATCTCACAACCAGGGTCTGCAT
>LZPO01052247.1:314461-334931 GCA_001675575.1 Neotoma lepida
TTTCTGACCTAAAACCATTTGATTATCAGGTAAAGCCTTTTAGAATGTATTAGCAGATTTTCCTACCTGCATAACACTCCCATCAATGTATTTTTTAAATAACTTGATTTTATAATTTCTTTTTCTTCTATAAATATAAAAATGTCATAAAACTGTTCCCACATTGGAGCATGTCATTTGGGATGGCGTGACTCGATGTTCCTGGGCCATGATCATTCATATTTGGCTCAAGAATGATCTCTTATTCCCTTTGGGGTGAGAGTTGTTTTCATTGCTGGATGGTGAGCTGNACTCACCNTGAGAGTGGCCTAGGATGGCAAGGGTTAACAAGAGTGGTCACAGTGTAATGTACAGGTCTGAGGGTTGACCCTGCCAGACCACCACAACTTAGAAAGATGTTACTGGGCTAAGGGAGAACTTAGCCCTCTCCTATCTCCACAGCGTAGGCTTTCAGAGTGACAGACTCATTCTCAGCTCTTGGAAAACTTAGGAACTGGGTTGTCAGATGACCAACCAAAGCAACTCCAAGTCAGTATATTGCGAGTTCACTGTCTCAGGCTCAAGAAGAATAAAGAAACGTGGTTGAGGAGTGAGCAGAAGGAACAGAACCATGAAGGGAGCNTGAGAAATAACCCCTAAGAGTAGAAGCGACCACAAGGGAGGAACCCTACTAGGCTGTCTGGCCCAGTGACCCTCTGTGAACTAGATAGAGACNGGAGTCATCTCTATTGGGTTTGCCCCTTTCTGAGCACATCATGATCTGAACCAGTGGAGTCCCAGTGGCCTATGAACGTTCCCTTGGCACAACTGAGAGGAGGTCATTGGTGACTCCTCTAATCAAGTGAGTGGTGGCTTGTGCTATAAGACTTCTTCCTGATCAACCCTTACTGTCTGTAGAGACCTAACTCCTACCTTACTGAGACCCAGGGCTCCTGGCCTTGGGCCCTAACACTGAACCCCTTACATAAGTCCTTATTCATCCACAAGAGATAACCACCATGCAGTCATAATGGAAATGTGTAGTCACTGGATCAGGTGACTAAGATGGTAACAGCTGTCAAGATGGGTCTTCTGGCTGATGACACCACTCAGTGGCTGGAGGTGCCTGCCACCCACCTGACAGGGTTCCAGGAATCAATAGTCAGGACTTGCATGGTGGAAAGAGAGACTCCAGCAAGCTGTCCTCTAACTGTGTGTGTGTGTGTGTGTGTGTGTGTGTGTGTGTGTGTGTGTGTGTGTGTGTGTGTGTGTACATGCATACATGTATGGGCACACACACTAAGTAAATATAATTTTTTAAATGTTTTTAAAATATGTGTCTCCCACAGGCAAGGTCAGATTCCTGCATTCTCTGCAGAAGAACCTGACCCTCTGAAAACACAGCAAACCCTGCCTTGAGAGTTCANACCAAGAGATTGGGGGATAGGACGGCAGTAACAATGCAGGGTGACTGGGAAGGGCAGCTGTGCACAAAACCAGGGAGGAAGCCAGACTCCTTTTTTTTATTTTAATGTGAAATTGCTAAATTAAAAGCCTTTTTGATCTATATTGGGTTTCTGGATCCTGGGATGTTTTGGCCTTAAATGAGAACCAGACCACAACACAGCATTGTGTTGAGTATGAGGAACCCTGAGAAAGTCAGTGAGCAACCAGGCAGAGCCCAGGCTGGGTGACAGGGCTCTAGCCAACCAAGTTCANCACAAGCCCCTCAAAGCAGCCAGATGCCATGGTCTGCTGTGCACAAAAGTTGTTGNGGGGTGGTTCCCAAGCTTTCTGCATGGGGCCAGGGCTCCAGCATCTCTTCCTGTCACCTAATGNTCCCCACCCACTTCCCCACGAACNCAANGGGTCTTCCCTTCTGGTGTCTGGTTGCCCACCAATTGCAGTGGGGTTGATACTGAAGGGTCTAACAACAGATGAATACATNGATTAAATACAAAGAATGGGTCATTAGAAATACTCAAGTTTCTGCCATTAAAGCAGGGTCACCTCTCTAGACTCAATTTCCTCTTTCAAATTTGATTTTATTATTATTANAGNTTGTGTGTGTACATGNATGCCACAGCCCACATNTGGAGAACAGAAGACAGTTTNNTGGTTNGTGTTCCCCATCCACCTGTATGTGGGTTCCAGGAATCAAAGTCCAGTGATCAAGGCCACAAAGCAAGTAGCTTTGCCTGCTGTGCCATCTCCTGGACCCAGCAAGGGTGTGGCAACTATTTCCAACNGGGCACCTGCAGTGCAATAGCTGCACTCATGGTGCCTTGCTTTGTCACCTGGGCCCTCCAGCCTTGGCCCAGCTTCCTCCACCTGGCTCATTCCATCTTAAACAGCACATGCCCAAGCATGCTCATCTTTGTTCCTGCCCAGAGGTCCTAGAAGTCATCCTCCTGTCCACACCAGCCCTGTCACCATTTGGACCAGTCAGAACACCAAGGAATGCTGCTGCAAGTAACAGAAGCCACCACCACCAAGACAGCAAACAGCAGGATTTACACAGCTTGAATTATNAATGTCAAGNGCAGGAGGAAAAATCAGGCCTCTAGAAGGACCTCAAGCAGAACAAGGGTACCCCAAGGGACCCAAGAAGCCTCACATTCCCTCACGTATCTGTGACACTATCCACCAAGAGTAGGCACAGTGCTAAATGCCTCACGGTGTCATCACAGCTGACTCTCTCACAGCCATGAGGTAGGTGGAGTAGGCTCCATATCTCAGATGAGACACAGAGTGGGTACTTGGTTTGCCCAGGCTTACAAGATCTGTCAATCAAGGAGCTGAACCAAGCTTGCTAGTATCATCTCCCTCTGATTGCTCCCAGACAGTCAGCTCTGGACCAATCAGCATGGCTCAGAGGTAGAGAAACACAGGACTGTTGAAAGTCATCACAGGAGATGAAGTGGTTTCTAGAGAACACACTGCTATCATCCCTGAGTTCCATGGGGAAGCCACCTCCACACCCCATCCCCAGAAGGTGGTTCTCTTCCCATCCTGGGGCCACCATCTCACTTGCTTTAGGACAATGCCTGCACACAAGCTCCTCACACCAAGAGGCGATGCTACTGGTCTTAGGGTGTTACATCCAGATCTATGTCCCAGAGACTGCACAAGGTTAGATGTAAAGGCCACTCAGTACAGGGTGGGTGAATGAGTGAGTGAACACTGCTTCCCGTTATCCCCTCCCCCATGCTCACCTTCTAATTCTCTCAGCTGAAACCCTGGTGTGAGGAGACACAAGCAGAGACTGGAGAAAGGAAAGGTAGCTGGCAGCTGCTGATTTAGGGCAGTTTGAGCCTCCAAACCACACCCTTGTCATCAAATAAGGGACAAGTAGAAACCAAGAGGGGAAGGACAGGACCCTGGCCACAGCCTTCAGAAGGATACCGGACAGCTATGTCCCCTGGTTCTCCTGAGGATTCTGCATGAACCTGCTGGGCTTCCAGGGTAAAGCGGAGTCTTATACCACGTCGGGCATGAAGCCTGGCCCTGGGCCCCTCTGCTATCCTGGGAAAAGAAGCCTCAGCCAGCCACACAGAGCAAACCATGATGCAAGCACAGCCTCCCAACAACTCCTTCCCAGGAACTTAGTACCCACTGAGGGAAGCAGGGAGCCCCATCCACCCTCCCAGGCTCTGGAGTCCAGCCAGCTGCTCTCCTGTCCTAGAACAGTAAGAGAGCCTCTGAGTTAATTCTCCCCTGTCTCTCCTCTTTCTCTCTTCTCTCTCTGCCCTCTCTTTCCTCTCTACCCCCTCCTCTTCCTCCTCCTCCTCCTCCTCCTTCCTCTTCTCTCTCTCTCTCTCTCTCTCTCTCTCTCTCTCTCTCTCTCTCTCTCTCTCTCTCTCTCTCTCTCTCTCTTTCTCTCTCTTATTTTTATGAAGCAAACCAGATGGAGAAGAGAAAACTCAAAAAGAAATGTTTGAAGAATAATGACATTTTTTGTTNTTTAAAAAAACGCTCATTAAAAACAAATTCAAGACATAAAAAGAACAAAAAGATTCCTTCAAAGTTGAGGGAAAGAGTATAAAAATAATAAGAACTTGAGAAGTTCTATTTTGGAACAGCCATGTGTCCCAGGTTTGACTTCCTGCTTTGAAAACTAGCCTTTGCCGTCTGCCCCTCCTCTCCCTTATTCAGAAGCCAGGTTAGTAATCCTACACTCTATAAAGTGAGTGTGTGAGTTGGTGAATGTGAATTCCAGAGCACAGTGAACTGTGTGCCCACTGACTGTCCTTAGCTAGAAGTCTTGTTCCTGACCGTATAGTCAGATTCCTCAACACTGGGTGCAAAGGGCTCTGGGGAACTCTGTCTCAGACACCCCAGACCTGAAGANATATGCAGACTTTGCAACCCAGGGACAGCTGAGTCACATTTCCTTCCCTGTACTGAAGGCTGTGGCCATCATACTCTGTCTTTCCTAGCTTCATCTTCTAGTTTTCCAGTCTTTTTAGGTCTACTGCCTTCCCTCCNCTTTTTTCTAATTTCTTCTGACTATTCCGTAGATTTCTTTTTAATGATGATGCTATCTTATTTTGAATCCAAGACCCCTCTGTTACGTTTAAGTTCNCTTTTGTTAGGCACCCTGCTGCTGTTTCAAAGATCCTTTAATTCTTTGTTTGTTTGTTTGTTTAGGGTTTTTTGTTTTTATTTGTTTATTTTGTTTTGTTTTGTTTTGTGGGGAGACAGGGTTTCTCTGTGTAGCCCTGGAACTCACTCTGTAGACCAGGCTGGCCTGGAACTCAGAGATCTGCCTGCCTTTGTCTCCCAAGTGCTGGGATTAAAGGTGTGTGCCACCACTGGCTAGCCTTAACTCTTTATGGACACTCCTTAGTTGCCTTTGCTTTTTGCACTATACCCGCACTCACTGGAGCATTCTTCAAATCACCCATCACACTGTCCAAACATCCCATGGGCTTCGACTGTTGCTCACAGTAAGGAGGAACACCGAACGTCTACTGTGTCTGTCCAGACTCAGACTGCAGAGCAATCTCTCAGGACCTTTGCCTCAAAGAACTTGGAACAACCAGCAACTGGGGGGTCTTGCTCTCAGGCTAATTGCTGTNCTACAGAGGGGACCCCCATACTCCTGCCTGGAAGGGCTCCATGTTCTGGACACCAACAAAAAAGGGCTGGGTATGTGAAGCCCCACCCTGCCTGGCTCCTACATTTCTGAGTCCTCCTTTCCCAACTATGCAGCATCTTGAGGCTGGCAGTCCCTCCACCAGGTCTCCCCAGGATGCAAAGCCCCAGGCTTCTGCAGGGCTGCAGGGAGCAGGCACCCATTCTCCCAAGAGAAGCAAGGTGGCCTGAGTCCAGCTGTTCTCTCTACAGGCTCTGGGCCTAACTCTATGGCCCAGCTTCCTGATGGCTTCCCCTTGACCACGAATCATTCACCCACATTGCTGTGGTCTGAATATATACATTTTCCCCACCTCAAATCCACATGCTGGAACCCATCACCCGGTGTGAGAATCTTAGGAGGTGGGGCCTGNAGAGAGGAGGTCACAAGGGTGTCACCCTCATGAATGGAATCAGTTCCCTTGGGGGAAAAGAAAAGCTTACAGGAGCTCTTTTGGGCCACATAATGATGCAGCAACAAAGGACAGACCTTCACCGGACACTGGATCTCTTGTGGCCTTGACCCTTGGACTTCTCCACCTCTACAACTGTGAGATATAAGTTTCTCCTGGTTATAAGTATCTCCATCTGTGGTGTTAAGCATCTGAGAAACCCACAACTCTCATGTAGACCCAGCTCCCAAACGTCCTGCCAGAGGGATGCTCTTAGTCCCTAGGGTGTGCGCTCTCTTCAATCCCCTCGCCCCCTCTTTAGTGGGATCTGGGTGGGAGTTCAGGTAAATCCACCCATTCAACTCCACCTAGCTTTCAAGGTGCACATTGTAATCAGAGTGGTCCACACCTGCCCCACCTCCCTCCAGGGGCACAAGCTCTGAGCTGGCATACTGATTTGTCCTCTGTACTCTTTGACGGGGGAAAGAGCATGGCTGGAGAGCAGTCAGAGAGGTGTGACAGCGAAGTGTCAGAGTAGTCTGCCGTCAATGTCATGGACCACTTTCTGATCTTATTTATATTTAGGACAAAAAGGAAAGGAACATTTCTTCCACTCTAGGTGCAGCTCAAAGAAACAAGCCTTCCCANGGACTATGTGACTGCTTATGGTCTTACAGCATCATCCAGACTGTCGCCCCCCACCACTGTAGTAACACGTATTTTCCAGGCAACGAAGTCAAGGAGGCAGAAGTGAAGGCTATGCACTCTCCCAGTCNTTTTGTCTTTCAAAGAGGGACATACCACAGCTTCCCTATGTCCATCTAAGCCATGCTCTTTTGCTGCCCATTCTTTTCTGTCTTCCAAGGGTGAAACTATTCAAATTAAAATTCCCCAGTGANGCCTTACCCTTTCTGAGGAGTGGATGGGGCTGTGTGTGTAAAAAGGAGGTGGGAAGAGGGGATGGGAGGAGAAGAGGGAGGAGTAACTGTGGTCCGTATGTAAAATAAATTTTTAAAAAATGAAAAATAAAATAAAATTCCCCATTAGTACCAAGAACATTCCCCATGTTACTAACGTATATTCTAGTCAAGGAACTCAGCAGTGATGTAAATGGTGATTTCTGGCCTTTAGGATCTCAGGAAGCAGAAATTTTAAGTTACTTTGGGGACCTGGACTGCTTTAAAGAAAGCCAGCAAGGCAGTAAAAACATAGCTTCAGCGTCATCTCGGTAGCAAGGATACTCCTTTAAGTTGAATAAACTTAGCTTATGAAAAACTCATTATATTTTCTTTATGTTCCACATTCTACCTCAGACCAGGGAATGCTTGACTCGTTCCTCAAGTTTTCCACACAGACCAATGTTTGGAAATTACTTCTCTAAAGTACATAATTCGGAAAAAAAAAATTGGGAAACCGTTTACTCATAGGCAAGCCTATGTTGGGGAGGTGCACAGGAAGTAGATTTGCAGGCCTAAGCTGCTGTTTGGACAGTGAACCCCTGTCTCACCCTGGCCTTTGATGCTGTCAGTGGCTGGTTTTGCTCNGGTACCCAAGCTCATCCTTCCCATGTAGTATCTAGACAGTCATTGCTCTTAGAGACAGAGCTTTGTTATGGGTTTGGGTTTTCTTATTCTCATCACCCTCACCAAAACTAGGGGATGTTTGGCTTGAGGTAAGATAGCGGTTAGGAAATAGAGGGGACATGAGAAGGTAAACGGCCTCCCTCACTCTCCTGGTTTGATTCCCATCCCCCACTGACAGACATCTAGTTTTTGTTGTAACAGACCAGACTGTCAGCAAAGGAACTGTATTCCATTTCCAAGAANTACCATAAACGAAAGAGTTAAGAAATGAAACAGTTAAGTCCACCNTCCTTGTGACTTACGTGGAAGCACAGATCCCTCTGATCATGGGTTTTTTGGCTTTGGTTTTTTTTGTTGTTGTTTGCTTGTTTTGTTTTTCTACTAGATCTCCTGCTTCACCAGAAAGCTGTACAGTGTACCCCAAAGTGTTTCCTCTTCAAGGACGAAATTCTGCTGGTAAGAATAATAGAAACACACACACACATGCTAATAGCTAAACTTAGTTGCAGATCAAGTACCTTCAAAACCCCCAACTCATGTATATNTATATACTATATATACTNTATGTAATGTATATAATGACTGCCAAGACACCTACATGCATTCCTCTCCTAACCCAGGCACTTAACTTCTTCAAATGAATCTTGTCTTTCTGCTTAATAATAAACTCAGCAACTAACTTTGCTTAACTTTAACGCCTCCTAAAATTATTTTCTGTAGGAACCAGTGGTGTGTGCCTTTAATCCCAGGCATGCGGGCAGAGGCAGGCAGAACTCAGGCCAGTCTGATCTACAGAGTGAGTTCCAAGACAGGCTCCAAAGCTACACAGAGAAACCCTGTCTTGAAAAACAAAACAAAATTATTTTCTGTGGTGGATGTTAAGGACCTAGATGTGCTCCCAGGAGATTCTGGGGTGAGGGTACTCCTCTCCTTTGGCTGCATGCCAATACAGAAACACGGACCTGTATTGCCTCCCGCTTATGACAGGTTCATCTCTCCTTGTTTCTCCCCCTGCCCCCATGACTCTTCCCCACCCCCACTCTCCACCCTCTCAGCCTTTGCATATGCCTGGAATGCCCAAATGCTTCACAGCCCCTGTGTGGGAGTGCCCCCCAGAACATCCTCAGGAACCTCTCTGTCTCCTGAGTTCCCATAACTCAGACTTGAGAGACAAGTGAGCCCCACTTATTTCTCAACCACTTGCNGCCATTTCTGAATCCACCCAAGTGCATCCACTGATTGACAGCTAACACCCACATCACTCACTATCATTGGCATACCAGCTTTTTGCCTGCCAGAGATGTGAGCTCCCCCTGGGGGGTTAGGTCTTGCACAAGAGGACATGTCCAGTCAGGGCATGGGCTGACTCCGACTAGAGTGAGTGAGGGTGCTGCACCCTTCCCCATAACTAAGCCCACATGCATTGTAAGAGCCAGGCAGGAGCATCAGCTGCGCTGCCTCTCCTGGCTGGGGGAAGCTGCTCTATTATTTTAACGCAAGCCTCACCCTGATGCATTTATTCTGCAAACTCTGGTCTCCCTCCAAGCCACTGCCTCTGCCACACTGGCTGACGCTGTCTATAAACATGACGGTCTGGGGCTATATCGGGATTTTATGAGTCTCTGTGTGAAACAGATTAAGATTCAGTGTGAAATTCTGCTCCTTTTGAAAACTCCTCTTCCCACTGCTGCCCATCACTCAGTCACAGCAGCCCTGGCTGCCTCGGGGACCGGCTCCCAGAGATCTTCAAGCTAAAGTCATCAAAACCATTGGAGAGCAAGTGGGGATCAGTCACCCTCTCTTCACAGTGTCACTGTTCTTGAGTGCTCATGCCTCTTTTCCTAGCACACAGGCACAGATAGAGCCTTCTAAGTGGTGCCCTCCCTTCCTCAAACCTCCACCTCAAGTGAGTGTGGAAGGGTGACCAACCTGGCTGGCCCAGTACTGTCCGGGGTTTGGCCTTATGGGTTCCCTGTCCGTGACTCCCTTTGTCCTGAGCAAACCAGGATTATTGATAGCCTAGAAGGAGAAGTCATTTACAAATTAACAATATTAGAGTCAGGAGTCCATGATCTTGGCTTCAAGGATGTCCAAGTGAGTGAAGGCTAGATGATGATCACGAAGCCCCAAGGTGCCAGCCAGAGATGCTAGGCACCTGCCCGCCTGGATGTGTGGTTTCCTTAGGTCGTCCCAGCTGGGGAGGAGTGTCTACAATTTATCCTGAACATGGAAAGAAACTATGATGATAATGATGATGATGATGATGATGATGATATGTGTGTGTGTGTGTGTGTGTGTGTGTGTGTGAGAGAGAGAGAGAGAGAGAGAGAGAGAGAGAGAGAGAGAGAGTGTGAGTGTGTGTGTGTGGTGCTAGGAGTGGAACCTAGGTTCTTGTGTAGGCTTAGGCAAATGCTCTACCTCCCTCTGAGATGCATGAACAGCATCCTGCAGTGACTTTGATTGATGGTGGAGGCTGATGAGAAGCTGGTATGGGTGACACCCATTTGATTTCTGAGCTTGGAACAATCTCATGGCCCCCAAACTCAGTCTCAGAGACACAGATACCTCCTACCCTCCCAGGAATGGGAGCACACAGGCACTCATGCATGCACACACACACATATACACATGCAAAGGCCACTTTTGCTGGGTAGTGGGGTGGACATGGGGCCAGAGAGGAGAGAGTAAGCCATAAAGGGAATCTGTACTTGGAATACCTGGTACCACTCTTAGCAACTCCAAGGCAGAGAAACAGGACTTGAGGAGAGGGGCTGTAGTTGGGTCCAAGCGGGGGGCTGCCCTGCTTTGGAGCTTGATGAATCCTAGGCTTTCCATTTCAGGGCTGCTTTTGCAGACTCACACCCAGCTGGACCATAGCTAGTTAAGGGAAGCCAGCTGCCTACAAATGAGGGGAATCTCCTCTTCACTGCCAGGTCAAAACAGATAGAGAAAAGTGCAGGGAAGTGACTGTGGTCTGTGAAGTGGNCCTACAATTCCCAGATTAAAGTGGANCTCCAGGAAAGGNCCTGGAAACTTACAAGCTACCCAAATCCTCAGTTTCACTAACCAACCTTGGCATGGTACGAGTTTTGTTCTCTGTTCACACAAAAGTGCCCAGGCCCCCATCTTACCTAATCTGGAAAATTCTATGTTTGGAGAATTGCNTCCTTCTCTCAGCCAGCCCTGCAGAGCTCTGGAAACTGGTTCTGGTTCTCAGAGTTTGGGAGGAAGGGACAAGCAGNTCTTCAGTGTCGTTGGCACCTGGAGCCTGAACCCATCAGCCCTGAAGGAGCATAGAAAGAGAAAGAGGTGCATCAGTAAGAACAGGTTTCCATGGAAACAGGAGTCCAAGNCTGGAACCCACATTCACCTTAGCTGCCCTGAGCTGCCTGTGTGGTTCACACCTGTGCAAGGGCTTCCTGCCCATCTACACCTGGAGGCAATTGTCCCCACATGGAGGCCTAGTCCACGGAGCTGGTCCAGGCTGACCATGGCTCATAGTACAAAGTCCCATTGACGCTATCCATTTAGTCCTCACTCGAGCAAACCAACTGGACAGGAGCAGCATCCAAAGAAGGAGCAAGATGCAGCTCCCTGTCGAGTCCCCCAGCTGGTTCACAGGGGAGAAGGAGCTAGCTCCAACTCCAGCACCCTCCACTCTCCACCCTGGGACACTCCCGAGGCTCACAAAAAGCTACACCACCTCTCTGTCCAATCCTTCCGTTGCCCTCTGCCAGGCCCCCAACACCCAACCCTCAGCTGTCCGTGAGCTCATGCCGCTTTCCCAAACTTCATTTTACCTGCTCTATTTGTTTACAGATAGCAATCAGGTTCCTGTCTTCTCGAGAACCCCCAGAGCATCCGTGTCTATTCTGAACCCCTGGCTGCATCGCTCCTTTCACAGCCTGACACAGGAGCCCCAGAACCCTNCCCCTTTCTAATCCAAAGACAGTCCTGGGCTCCCTTTTGGATGAATGACTCCATGGGGGAGGGAGGAGCCTGTGCCCTACCCTGTTGCCCCACACTCAGATCAAGGGGTCCTTATTGCCTCTGCTTCCCTTCCCAGAGGGCTCAAGCCCTGCCTGGCTTCCATACCATTCATCAGTCTTAAAAGAGTTTTGCCACTTGCAGAGAACTCAAGACCCCATATGGGAGTTGTCNAGAACTGGACAGAATGAAGCAAGGAGGACCAATGGTGAGGTTCAGGAGGTCCTGCAGCAGTCAGTGACCTAGAGCAAGGATCTCCCTGCCCAGGCCTGCTCCTGGTCTGCTAGAGGAGACAGACAAGAACCTCTCCAGCTCCACAGTCCAGCCATCTTAATGTAATTAATATTTCAGCTGACTAAGGCCATCAGTGGAAACCAGACAGAGCAAGCAGGGTAAAAACAAAAGAGGCTATGTTGGAATTTGCAGTGTCCACACCCAGGCTCTGTCCACAAGAAAGACTCTCTTAAGAGTGAGGCAGACCCAGCCAAGATCTGATCTCCACCATTGAAGCCAAGGGGAAACCTGAGATCTTCCCAGGGGCTTTGGCTGGAAAGAACTAGGGTGGGCCTGGCAGGGAGGGGCCCGNACAGAACCTTGAGGCCAACCCTGGTCTCTGGGGATTAGGCCCAACAAAAGAGACCTTATCAAGTGAGGAGCCCAGTGCCTGGTTTCCCGTGCTTTGCTGACCCACACATAACAGTGTATGACTTGGTCTGGACATGGTTGCTGTCCCTCCCATCATGCTCTAGGCCTCTCTTGGCTGGAACTCAAGCCCTGGCTGTGTCCATGGTCTGTGCCCAGACTGACCCATTACAGAGCAGTGAGGACGGCTTGATGGCTCTCAGGAGCTCCCAGAAGCCTGGCATGCCTCTAGGGGCTTCTGGAATGAGCCCCACCTGTATCAAATTTCAAAGTTCCCTTCCTTTTCCAGAATCTGGGCTGAAACTCAACCTCAGCATTTAAAAGCAACAACAGAAAACCTCTGTCCTCTTCTCTCCACNGCACACAGGGACAAGAGCCTCACCGTCTGGAATCTCTGTGGAGGAGACACAGAATCAAGTGCTGGGTATGGGGTCAGCTGACCTGGGCCTCTGACTGGCAAACCGGGCCCAGGCTGGTTCTGACTAGTGGTGGGTTAGCTGCCCCACCCTGTGACAGCATTGTGAGGCCCACTGGCAAGTGCCAGAGGAAACAGAGAGTCCCACAGTCTCCCAAAACTGCAGGCATCCATGTCTAAAACATCTCTCATGGGTCCTGTGCTAAAGCTACCTTCTAAGCACTTCACAGAGGGTAATTAATTTAGTCCCTTTTATCATTCCCCTTTTTAAAAAAAAAATTAGGGGTATATGGGCATATCTGCACGAATGCATGCCACATATGTGCAGGGCACCTGAGAGGCTAGAAAAAGATGTTAGATCCCCCGGAGCTGGACTGGAGCTGTTATGAGCCACCCCATGCGTGTGCTAGAAACTGAACTCAGGTCCTCTGGGTGAGCAGCAAGCATTCTTAACTGCTGAGCCATTTCCCCAGCCCCTGCCTACCCTACACACACGCCCTTTTGTGACAGGTTCTCATGCAGCCCAAGCTGGCTAGGTAGCCTTGAAAATCTGACCATTCTGCCTCCATACCCCTAGTGNTAGAATTACAGATGTGCCCACCATGTCTGGTTTATGTTCGGGATTGAACACAGGGCTGTATGCATACCATACATATGCTACAGCCTCAACTTCCTCTCCCCCTCCCTCCTTTTTATAGCTTTGTGGAACAGAATGCCATGTAACCCAGGATGGCCTAAAATGCTTTAAGTTGCCCAGGCTGACCTTGAACTTCTGCTCCTCTGGCCTCCACTTCCCTAGCACTGAGATTACAGTTGTGTACCACTACACTCTGCATTTAGTTCCATTTTACAGGTAAGGAAATCTGTGCATAGAGAAGGTTGCACTGCTCCTGCATAGGTTGGGCCTGGAGGGGAGAGTGGGGGCAAGGGTTGGTTCCAGGGCTGACTGGGAGCCATATTCACCATGGGAACTGAGAGGATGGCCTCCAAAGAGCAGGGGAGAGAGAAAGCAGGGATCCAGCCCTATCAGAAGATTCTGGCTCAGAGCCTCCAAGGGACAGATTCCAGTCCCTGGAACAGGAAGGGCAGGAAACAGGACCTAGCCCAGAATTCCAAAGATCCCTCTTTGGTGGAGAGGAAAGCATCCTGGCCCTAACTGATGGAGAGTGGGGCTGTAGAGGGTGCCAGCCCCCACTTCTTTGAGGATTGGGGGAAACTGCACATAGCTGGTGGAAAGGGAGCATTTTCAGTAGATTCCCAGGCCCAGCCTGCCCCCTCCTGGCCATAGTGGAGGACATAAAAAGTCAGCCTCCAGCAAAGGTGACCTTTGTGGAGTTCTCAGACACAGGCTTCAAATCCAACTCAGTGTGAAAGGTTGTTANTTGTGTGCTGTGTAAACTTGTATCATCCATTCCGGCTACTCAATGAANGGAGAACTTTCCTTTTCTGTCCATTTGTCAACGCAATCATAGCACAGAAAGAATTAAATGTGTGGAATATTCTGTCACACCTGTGGGTAGGAAGATAAGTGTCAAAGTTCGGGGATAAACGAGCTGGACTCCAGGGCCCCTCACCCTAGTGTCTTTGAAGTCCATTCAAGTTACATGGAAACCAGACTGTGACTCTAGCACAGAAGACTGCCCCTTGGCCCCATGTCAGCAGAGTCTTGGTGAGGGCCCTTGGACATGGGGTGGGACTCGGGGCCCAGAGGTGCTTGGAGTATGACTCTCAAGACACAAATGCCTGAAATGTTTCATTCAAAACTCAAGAACAATGTCTCAAACAAGCTTAGCTAGTTTAGCTGCCATGCATCCTTTTTCTGTTAGTGCCATCAAGTCAGCAAAGGTAAAGGCCCTTTCCAGTAATGTGATCCCACAGGCTCCTCAGAGGGCCATGAGGCCAGCTGCTGTGTGTCTTCCAATGATCCAAACTTCATCAATAACAGAATCCCAGACTGGCTCTCTGTCGGCTGCTGGTATTGAAGTACTGGCAACAGAAAGTGCCGTGCTGCCAGCTGTTGGCCAGGACCCTGGGCTTCTATCTAAAGCAGGAATGAATGTCCAAGCCACAAGCAGAGAATGTGCAATGTTCTTCAAGCTGGACTAAACTTAGAAATCAAGCCCCCGTTCACCAAATACCAGTATTATGAGCCTCCAAAGGTGGCCCTGATTTTTGAGAGGTGATTGGATCATGAACACTGTGACTTCATCCCGTTACCAGGAGTTGCTGTCTAGATGTATGGTTTCTGTCTTATTCAAAGAATTAAAAAAACATGAGAATTTCAAAGTGGTGAAGAAACTTGATTCAGAAGCAAAGCATCATTGCAGTCTGGATATGATGCAACTGAGCAGTGGGCTCCTTGAGCTGGTAATACTCAATGGCATTAGTTATTGTTTGGGACTTCCTTTTATGGGGTCCAGATGGAGGAAGAGTTTAGTTATTAAGATGCATACCACGGATGGATCTCTGCTTTGACTGACAGATTTGAATTATGTACACCTTATCTAGGTGCATATCCTTTCCCATGATGCATCTGATTTTAACTGCATGCATACCCGATTATGCACAGGCATAAGAAGGTGTCTTAGTCAGGATTTCTGTTGCTGCGATAAAACCCCATGACTAAAAGCATAGGAGGAGAGGGTTTATTTCATCCTGTATCTTGTAATCCATCATCCAGGAAAATCGAGGCAGGAACCTGGAGGCAGGAGCTGGTGCAGAGGCCGTGAGCAATGCTGCTTACTGACTTGCTCTTCATGAGTTGCTCAGCCTCCTCTCTTACACAAGCTAGGATCCTGTGCTCAGGGGTGGCACCATCCACAGTGGGCTGGGCCCTCCCACATCAATCTTNTGGAAGCATTTTCTCAGTTAAGATTCCCTCTTCCAAGATATGTGGAGGTCTGTGTCANGTTGACAAAATCCAAGCAGCACAAATGACACATGGGATGCTCAGTTTGTCATATTACCCATGCACCCCAAACTAGTTCAGGCCACATCAGCCCCCACCTCCTGCACTCANATATGTTCTNGTGCATGTTTCAATGGAAACTGAACACAAATCAAGGCATTACTAAAGGCTGCAGGCAACAAGAAAGATCATTCCTCCCTCCCCTCAGTTCACTCCTCCCTCCCCCTCTCTGCCTCTCCCACTCCTTNGCCAGCCCCTCTTAGATTTCACAGACCCATGGTCACCTGAAGAGAGTTCTCAGAGTCCTGTGACCCTGCTCCCAGACCCACAGCTCAGGGAATTAGGACAGGAGGGAGGGAAGGCCTGATTCCCACTTCCCTATGTGACCTCCAACTAGGGTGGCTGGCCCTGATGAGGCTTCTTGGAATAAGGGACTTCAGTGCTGAGGTCACAGAACTCCTGGGTAACAAGTCACTCACCCTAAGGCCAAACACTGTCTGTGGTGAGAATAGTCACCCAATGGTGCTAACCTCCAAGAGAGGAAGCCTGCTGGNAGGAAGGGTCCTTTATCCTCTTCCATCCCCAAGAATGTGCAGGGCCCATCATCCTCTTCCATCCCCAAAGATGCNCAGGTTTATTTCTCTTGTTTACACTGTGTGTCTGTCCTTGAACTTAGCATATTCAACTAGGGCTGAACTATGCTTTGCTTTCTTGGACACCCACAGTTATTTATGAATTCCTAATCTGGGAGCAGGGGAGCTCTGGCTTGGTTGCNGGCACCAGCCCTATCCAGCTCTTGAAGTTCATGACTACAGACACTGCAGGACAATGGGGCCTGGCACACTCTTCCCAGGGTTTTGGCAAGCTCTGAGCCGTGCTGCTTTGAGCATCCCAAGCCTTGCCATCTCTCATGTATTCTCTTGTCTCCTTTTGTGTTCAGGCCTTTTGCTGACGATCCCTATGCCGCTGACTTACTGAGCTCCTGGGCCCACCACTGCTCTGAGCTGTGCTGGGTTCTTCCGAGTTCTGATGTTTGACCCTCTTTCTTCCCCTTGCCATCTGCTGGTCTTAGAAAGGGGAGTGACTGTTGAGAAGGGGGGAATTATTTTCAGATCTTTCTGAATCTTTTGCTTGTTCCTAAACAAGGTTCTTGAACTTAAAAACTAGGTAAGCTTAACATTTCATGTTGGTATTGGTTTATCCTGGAGTGGTTAGTATTGATTTAGCCTACCTACCAAAACAGTTTAAGTCTTGGAGGAACTTAAGAGTCTGTGAGGAGCTGGGGGTACAGCTCAGTTGGTAGAATGCTCGTCTCGCATGCACAAAGCTCTGTGTTCTGTTCCCAGCACTGAACAAACTGGGGGAGGGAGAGGTGTATGTTTATAGGCCTCGCACTTAGAAAATAGAGGCAGGAAGATCAGAAGTACAAGGTCATCCTTGGCTGCATAGCAAGTTCAAGGGCAGCCTGAAATACATAGGATCCTCTCTTCAAAAAGAAAAGAGCCTAGTAGCTATTTTTTTTCCTATGTCCTCCTGCTGGGTGACACAGGTGGCTCTGCCTGGCTTGCCTTCCTGGGTGACACCCAGCTTCTGAATCCTCTCTTACAAACAGAACAAGTGCCCTAGCGGCTACCCTGACCGTGAGTTGACATCACCCTCTTGCTGGGTGTGGCATTCTTCTCCCTCCCTTTGACTCCATGTGACTTGCCAAGTGTGGCACAGCAGAAGTTAGAAGCTGCAGTTGCTCCTAGAGGACAAGCAACATGAGGCAGAGCCAGGTGACCTCAGAATTTCTGCCACATCCCTCCTAGGCCAGCCAGCCTCTGACTGACCAGCAGACACGTCAACAAACTCAGTCAAGACCAGAAGAATGACCCAGTTGAGCTTGCCCATGTCCCTGACCCACTTAGTTACAATTAATACTGGGATATTAAGATGTTGTGTTTGGTGTTGGTGGGGGGGNTTGTTTTTGTTTGGGGGAGATTGCAGGTTTGGGTGTGGTGTGTGTGCTGTCTCTTATACACATCTAGATGTGTATAAGAGACAGATGGCAAGACATGATTGCCATGACACAAGATATGATATATATTCTTAACATGTGACATGGCGTGATATAGTATGACATGATTAATGTGACATGTATAAGATCTGTCTCTTATACACATCTAGATGTGTATAAGAGACAAACACTGGTGTCCTTCCTCGGGAGCTTCCTACCTTGCTTTTTTTGTGACAAGGTCTTTTACTCATTTATGGCTAAGCTGGCTGGCCAGCAAGCTGTAGAGATCCTCTTGTCTCTATATGTCAACAGCACTGGAATTGCAAGCTTGCACTACCATGCCCAGCCTGTGTTCTTTGGTCCTAGAAATTGAACTCGGGTCCTCATGCATGTGCAACCAGCGCTTTCCTGAGTGAGCCATCTCTCCAGCCCTGTGGTTGGTTGCATACGTCTTCTCATGTTGAGTTGTCTCATCTCTGAGTGATCATTACAGCTGATAAGTCTGACAGGCACAGCTCATGGAGCAACTGTGCAGCTGCAATGGCTGAAAGAACTTGGTTTAGATACAGCCCATTAAATTTTCACCACAGTCCTGAAACGTGGAGACGTTTTACCAACGAGGAGACTGAGCTACAGTGAGATTAACTAAGTGGGCTAGGGAAAATGGCCTGTGCTACATTAACTATGGGTCTNTGTGTGTGTGTTTCCTTATAGAGATGTTCATATGATGGCATATGAGATGACATAAGAAATGATATGATTNACATGACATGANACATGGTATTTTTTACATAATATGACATGATGCAG
Source organism: Neotoma lepida (assembly GCA_001675575.1). Classification (NCBI taxonomy): domain Eukaryota; kingdom Metazoa; phylum Chordata; class Mammalia; order Rodentia; family Cricetidae; genus Neotoma; species Neotoma lepida. Next base: position 332,313 of record LZPO01052247.1, read on the forward strand.
GATGGTATAGCATGACATTGCACACTGTGACATGACATGGCATGACCTCATATGACTGACATGATCTAATATGATATTATGATCAACATGACATGATATGCTACAATATGGTTAACATATCATGACATGATGTAATATGGTATGGCATGATGTGCATAGTATAAAATGACAAGGCACAAAAAGGTATTATTGGCATGACATGATATGATATGTTATGACTGATGTGACATGCTATATGATATGGTATGATTAACATATGACATGATACAATATGGCAAGACATGATTGCCATGNCACNAGATATGATATATATTCTTAACATGNGACATGGCGTGATATAGTATGACATGATTAATGTGACATGAAATAGATAGTTGACNTAATATGGCACNACACTACNTGATATGGTGACATGATATAATATGCTATGATATATGNTTGACATGACCATTGATGTCACTGAAATGACATAAGGTATGATATGCATACTGACATGAGTGACATAACATGGTNTCAATTAAGCCAAATACATAAGAATGACTGGAAAATGAGATATGTAAGNAGNACTTCCCTGTAAGTCCTGGGCTTTGAATCCTTTCTCTTTCTATTTGTTAACCTCTTGGAGGCACGTATCTTTATGTAAAATGTAGCCCTGTAGTGGAGTGCTCACCAGCATGCCTGAGGTTCTGGGCTTGCTCTCCAGGACTGATAAATATTTCAAAATCTCCTCTCCTCCCAGTGTTTGACTCATTTCCTGTATCTCACAGAGACCATGGCTGTCCGGCTTCAGAATTGTAGCCTTGGAGTTTTTATTGCCATCTACACAGGTCCTTCTGATCCACCAACCTGGAAGAGCAGCTACTGTGGGCCACTTTCTCCTGAAAGCATACTCCTGTGTGCAGACTGAAATCTGTATCTGCTAGAGGAGGGCAGTGCTGGAGTAACACGTAGAGACAAAATACNTTGTGGCTCAAACACAAGAGAGATGGATTTGTGTTTCTCCCTGAGAACACAGACTGAGAGAGGCTGCACCCCTAACAAAAGTGATTTCCCCGGAACAACCATCCACAGCCAATAACTCTCAGTTAGGAGTTGGGCCTTGTGAGACCCTCTGCTACCTGGACTTTTGAACGACTTGACATTGTGTGGATCTTGTTCAGGCAANCACAGTTGCTGTGTGATCGTGAACACAATGGCCCTGCCATGACCAGGAGATGGCAGTTCACAGAGTCGCCCCAACCCCTGGCTCTTATACTCTTCCCTCCCCCTCATCTGCAATGTTACCTGGCGTTGGTGGTGGTGTGGGAGGGAGGGGGGGTGTCATGGCTGTCCTGTTCTTAAAGACATAAATTTGTCTTTGCTATTCAGATTCATCCCTGAAAACTCAGTTCCAGGCTTCGACACTGGACTCTGAATAGCTCTTCCCAGCTCTGCTGTTCTCACATTTGAGGCCCCTTGCTCGGCCTCCACTGTGACCTTTGTTTAAAGTCTTTGTGTCATTGTTTCTGCTAATGGAGCTGAGCTCACAAGCTTTGAANTTCTCTGAGATGAGGGGCTGTGACCCAAGAGTTCCCGGGGCCTTTAATCCTTGGAGTGATCCTAATCCTCGTGGAGTTCTGCTCATCTTTGGCCCTCAGGTGAGCACCTTCTCATCGGAGTTTGAGACAAAGCTTTCTACAGNCTGCTCTAAAATGTGTCTCTTGGTCAGGCCAGTGTCTCCTTTCAGGCTCTCTTCATTCTCAAGTGTCTCCAGATGATACTGGGGAGAACTCAGCTTTCAGAGAACATTCTTCCTACNGAGGATAAGAATATGAATGCNTTTGTTGGAGGCTCTGGAGAGCTTGGGAGGCCCCAGGATGGGAAGGCCAAGATTCTACAAATGCTGTTGAAGATATGGGTAGAGGGACTATTTAGACCCTGCTCATAGGAATATGAATTCCAGCCCCTCTGAAAATCAGTAAGGGTATCTCAAACAACAACCTGAAAATAGAACTACCATGTGATCTTGCTATACCACTCCTGGGCATATGTCCAAAGGAAGCGAAGTCAGCATGTCACAGAGAAACTTGCACGTGCGTGCTTACTGAACACTACTCACAGACCCAAGGTATGGAACCAGCCTAGGTATCAGTCAACAATGAATGGGTAAAGAAAATGTGGAGTGTGTGCCCAGTGCAGCTTCATTCACCCACAGAGAAGAGCAGAAGTAAGTTCTTTGCAGGAAAATCCATGGAAATAAGCCAGGCTCAAAAGACAAATATCACATTTCCTATCATAAGCAATATCTAGACTGTAAACATGTACACACTTGTACATACACTTTTTGGAAAGAAGGGACCAGGGGGAGGGGGGATGAGAGAGACAGNTGGGGGAAGTGAATGTGAGTCAAGTATAATAATATACCTGAATATAAAATCATAATGGAGACCAGTGTTTTGTACANTAATTTTTAAAAAGTGAATAAAAAGGTTAACAGCTGGCTGACAGTCTTCCCAAACTGNAGNTATTAGTGCCCAGATTAAAAGTCACTATATGACCTAAGCAAGATAAATGTGAAAGAAACCATAACTTGTTATAGTTAAACTGATAAAATAATGCATAAAGATATGTTTTAAGTTG
>LZPO01052247.1:337917-360913 GCA_001675575.1 Neotoma lepida
CATCATGGAGGCTGTGCAGATGGGCTATCATCATGGAGGCTGTGCAGATGGGCTATCATGGAGGCTGTGCAGATGGGCTATCATGGAGGCTGTGCAGATGGGTAGGGAGAGACAAGCTGTAAGAGGCAGATGGACAGGGAGGAGCAAGTGGCGGGTGTGGGCAGCAGAAATACAGGATTCTGACCACAGTGGGGACCCATCTATGTGTTCCTTAATGCTGGGATGGGCACAGCTTGCCCGCAGACAGCTTAGCACATGCCTAACTCAGGCTGCTGAGGAAGTACTTAATGGATCACTTCTCAGTGGNNGCTATGCAGGTTCCCTTCAGATGCTGAGCTGGGAAGCCCCTACTCCAGAAGGTCATCAGCAGATGCTGGGAGAGGTGGGCAGCTCTGAAGGTGAAGGGCCTAGACAGCTAGGCAGACCCAAGGCCTGAAGCCCAGGACCACAAACTAGACCTTCCAAAAATGTTCAGTCAGTATTCACCCAGTATCCTGGCATCTGGGATCTGGTCAGGGTGAGCTTGGCTTGNTTTGGCTTCTTGTNGGNACTGTGGGTGCCCCTAAATCTGTACTGTTGTAGCTTCTCTAGTGCCTCTGCCCTGAGGTACCCCAAACCCAAAGCCATCTGTNATGGTTAATCTTGATTGTCAACCTGAACGGACAGAGAAGTAACCAGGAGATTATTAAAGCCTCCTTCTGGTGTCATGTGTCTGTGAGGGGGTGTCTAGAGAAGACAGAGGGGTGACCTGCCCTGAAGGTGGGCAGTGCCATCTGAAATCCCAGGAGGAGGCCCAAATAGAATGAAACAGAGGCAAGAGAGAGACCACAGAACTCACTTTTCCTCCTTCCTAGTCACCGTGATGCAAACCGCTCTTCTTGGCCACACCCTTCCTGCCATGGTGGGCTAAAACTGCAGGATCTGGCAACCAAAGTAAATACCTCCTTGGGTTGTTTGTGTCAGGTGTTCAGGCCAGGTGAGAAAGTTAACCAACACTACAGCCCAGTCTGGCCAAGCAAGCCTTGTCACTTCCGGAGGGACAGCTTGGGGTCATGGAAGGGAAGAACCCAAAAGCAGTTGGTCAGAAAAGGACAGGTTTGCCCCCTGTGATGGCTTGAATAGGAATGGCCCACATAGATTCATGTGTTTGAATGCTTGGCCCACAGGGAGTGGCACTATTAGTAGGTGCGGCCTTGTTAGAGGAAGTGTGTCACTTTGGTGGCAGGCTTTGAGGTCTCATATGCTCAAACTAGGCCTAGTGTGGCAGTCTCCTTCTGGTGCCTGTGAATCCAGATGTAGAACTCTCAGCTCCTTCTCCAGCACCATGTCTGCCTGCATGCCGCCATGTTTCCCACCATGATGATAGTGGACTAAACCTCTGAACTATAAGCTGGCCCCAATTAGATGTTTTCCTTTACAAGAGTTGCCATGGTCAAGGTGTCTCTTCACGTCAACAGAAACCCTAAGACACCCCACTTGGTCATTACAAAACAGACTGAGAACCCAGTCCAAGATGATAGTCCTGGACTTGTGTGTCTGAACTAGGCTGGATGGATGGCGAATTAACACAGGAGGCAGTGTGGGAAAGGGGCAAGAGNGGGTGAGCCACAGCTCCCTAGGCCTGCTGAACCTCTCCCTGTTTAGAAAGGGATCTGTCTGAGGTCTGGGAGGGAGGAGACTGATGGCACAGACTAAGAGATCAGAGGTATGCAAGAAGCTGCCTGGAACTAGGCAGCCACTCTGCAGGGTGGAGAGAGGAGAATCCAGGGCTGAGGGAAAGTTTGGGAGAAGCAGAAAAGGGAGGGTGGGGAAGAGTTGAGGAGGGTGAGAGCACCCGTCGATCTGCAGGTAGATCGATGGCGCCACAGGCCCTCCCTCCTCCCACGGTCCCCTGGCAGGAGGAGCAATCCACAGACAGCGGTGGACAGTGGCCAGCATCTGTGCACCTTCTTCCAGCCTCACTTTCCTGAGGGTGCTGTTGGCATGCTCTACAGGACTTCCTGTCACCCCTGCTGGGAGCAAGTAGCATGTGGGACTCACTACAGTTACTGCTGGGCCTCTTCAGAACCACAGCTGATGGCTGGTCTTTATTCCTGGCCCAGGTCAAAGGTGATCCCTACAATTAAAAGTGGTCCTGTCTTGGTGGGGTTACTTACTTAGAGCAGTGATGGCCTTCCTGATGCAATGCCTGAGTTAACCACAAGAGGGCAGCACAGGTATGTCTTTCGGGTCTTCCCGGTAGCTGGGAGCAGAATCCCAAGATGCTGGGGAGGGGACTGCCCGCCCCCACCCCACCCGGGTCCCCATCCTCTCTTCCACACACTTTTGCAAAAATATTGTAGGAGTTAGTGGCTGGGGCAAGTGAGCTGTTTTCAAAAGTCATTAAAGAAGCAGATCTGCAGAGGCCCCTTTGAAAGCCTCAAGATTGCATCCTAATCAGAAGCTCCCAGTTTAGCGCTCTCTCCAGGCACCCATTCCTAGAAACTCTGCTGCACTGCTGTGTGTCTGGGGGTGTGGCAATCCAGCCAGCTCTTGTAGAAGCCTTAACCCTTGAAATTGGTCCTGGGGTACAATAAGGAACCAACTCTGTGAACCAACNGCGGACAGAGAGCATGGAACATGGCAGCGGGGGAGGGGGAGGCAAGCAGGGGATGAAGGATGGGTGAAGGATGGAAGGATGGCTAGGACATTATTTGCCTACACTGAGTCCTTGCAGGCTGCCTGGGTCTCTGCCTTTAGAGCAACTGCTGGCTCACTCCGGAAATTTCCAGAATTCCATTTTGCTGAAAGTGCTGTCCATGGCAGGAGTTCTCCAGATTATCTCATATGGAGGTGGGAATAAACAAGCTGTTGCCATGGCCACTGTGGAGAGGTTCAACGGGCCCCTCTGTGGGCTGGAGGGCAGCCCTGGAAGAAGTCAACCTCAACCCCATTCCTCCACCGTGATTTGAACCCACAGTAGCCCAAATTGCTGACTTCAAAAGTCTCAAACTAACTCAACATCTGGCTGGCTGTGGTAGCCCAGGGTTCCTAGCCTCCATGATGGCCTCAATCTGGGAGGCAGAGGGGCTACATCTGGTCATTCCTTCACAATAGCATAATGCACAGAGCCTACTGGCCAGGGACAAGCAGGATGTGGAAGGGATGTAGAGGAAGAGTGAGACCACCATGTCACTTCTGTGGGTACAGGACTGTATTAGAGCCCAGAGGAGTCCCATTGGCCATTTCTGGGCTTTTGTGAGTGAATGGCATTGAAGCCTACTCTCATCCCCATGGCCTGCCTGCTCTACTTGTACAACTTCCTGGCCCCCCGGCCCAGACTTGGTCCAGGAGGCTCCATCTGCCTGCTTAGGAGCCTTTTTTANAGACTCTGATTTGAGAAGCTGGGCTAGGACTATCTCTGNGCCAACAGACCCAAGCTCAAAGCCCAGCTCTGCTTCTCATGGCTTCGGGACCTGGGTATGTTCTTTGGCCCCTCTGAGTGTCTATTCTCTGGCTTTCATAATGGAACCAGAGTACAGACAGGATCTGCCCCAAAGGTTGTGGGAGAGTCCAGTAAGGAACTCACAGGTGCTCTTTGAAGGGGCCTGTGCCTATCGTATGACAGCCAGTGTTAGCATGGCTTGTTCTCACCCCTGTCACCACAGATGCTTCACATCTGGTCTCTCCAGTGACAGGCTTTTTACCATGTCGGGAAACATCCCGGATGATGCTGGGGACAGGCTTTGGCTCTCCTGGTGTTANGCCATTCTGCAAAATGTTCCAGTCAATTTTATAGTCACCACAATTCAATTATATTTGTTCCCAAGCCTCTTTATGCCAGTTGTTTTGGACATTATAAATATGCTACTTAATTAAATATTAGATAAATCAGCAGTTTTCAAACTGGCTCGTCCCAGGAGACTTGACAGTCCTAACATTATTCAAAATCACATGAAGCAGCATGTATTCTGTGTGTGTGTGTGTGTGTGTTTGTCTGTCTGTCTCTTTGTCTCTGTCTCTCTCTGTCCCTCTCTCTCTCTCTCTCTCTACACACACACACATACACACACACACACATACACACACACACACACACACACATACACACACACAGAAAGAGAGAGAGAAATAAGAGAAAGAAAAGAAAAGTGTGGAGTGATTGAGAAAGACACCAGACATCAACCTTTGGGCCTCCACAAGTGTATGTGAACATGAACTTAACACACTTGGGCACACACAAAAGATACGAGTGCATAAGTGAGTTGCTTGCTGAAAACTAGGCCGACAGCTTCAGAAGGCCACACTCACACGTGAGGGAAAATATAATGACAAGTAGCAAGAGTGCATGCCCCAGTGGCTTTTCAAACACCCACTGGTTCCCATGCCCCATTAGAAGAACTGAAACCAGAAACAAGTACTGACTCATTACACNTGGTTTCTCTAAGGTAGATAACACCCAGAGACAGACAAGCAAGTGTACTTTAAATATCTTAAGTAAAAATAACACATTTAGTGGCATTGTGAGGCCCTGGGTTCAATTCTCAGCATCACCATAAAATATTTGAAATGTTTAAGAAGTGTCTGTATGTTAGGTAGGATCTGCCAACCTATCCAGGTTGCCTAATATTCTAGTTTCACTCTGTTGCTGTGATAAAACACTGACTAAACGCAACTTGNTGTGTGGGGAGGTGGGAACTTGCATTTCTAGGTCACAGTCCATCAAGAGAAGTCAGGACAGGAACTCAAGCAGGAACTGAAGCAGAAGCCATAGAGGAATGGGGCTCACTGGCTCATGTTCAGCTTTCTTATGTAGCTTGGGTCCACCTGCCCAGGAACGGTGCCACCCACAGTAGGCGGTGCCTTCCTATAATCACGACAGTCCCTCACAGACATGCACACAGACCAACATGATCTAGGTAATATCTCAACTGAGGCTTCTCTCAGATCACTCTAGCCTACTATCAAGTTGACAGTTAAGGCTAGCCAAGACTCCAAACTNACTCCATCTACAGATGATGACCCAACCAGGCCCCCTCCCATCATGGCAAATGGCCCTCCTCTACCTTGGGCTGGACACCAGCTCCAAGTCCCATCCTCANTTTGGATCAGTTTGCCTTTTGCCTTGCCTTTGACCAACCCCTCTCACAATTGTTTACACTTTATTCATCAGATAACAGAAGCCAGCCTTGTGGATTTGGACGCGGCTCCTTTGTGACTTTAACGGGGCAGCCTAANCTCTCTGAGCCCCAGNGTCCTCCTCAGTGAAAGGGGAAATTACATACAAGCATGTGTGTAGACTCACTNCCAACAACAGCTAGTCCTGCACTGTGCAGTGCTGCCNCTGTTGACGTCACATCTCATTAGCACAGAGCCTCGGNGATGGTCCTCACACATCCACCCCACTCTTCCCCAATCCCTGTGACCAGCCAGGACCATCACAGGCGGTACCCTCAGTCTCTCCTCCAGCTTGTCCACATTCCCTTGGTGATGACCCAGAGCCCTACTCTCACTGAGTGGCTCACTGTTCAGAAAGTGTCGAGTGGGAGGCTCGGCACACCACTCCCTCACCCAGCCTCACTGGTTTTTGGAGTTCTCACCTCTCTGGTAGAGCCTCACCTCCTAAGGACAATGGTGACAGTCCCTGACTGGGATGTAGATGCCCAGACCTAAATACCTTTCTGTAACCAGAGACTAAGCCCATCCCCCATTCTGCAGGGAAGAAGGCACCAAGTCCCTTATATGGAGCCACACATATGACTCAATGGAGGTTAGTCCATGTGTCCTAGATTCCAGCCACCACACTCTTGGGGACACTGAGACCCTCCAGATCCTGCATCTTCCCACCTCCCTGCCAGATCCTCCTCCTAGGCTGGTCTCCCTCCCCTCCCCACTCTCTGCTTCCTGATCTTGCCAGCCTTCAGGACTTTGCTTAACGTCATTTTCTTATCTGACTGACTAGCATCCCTAGCCATCTGCAGCCCCTGCCAGTGGTCTGAACTCTCCAAAGATCTCCCTGTCAGTTTCTGAGGACTCATCCCTGACACCAGAGGAATCCAAAGGCCATGACTTTCTGATTCATANCCTGGGGGCACCATTTTGTATTTCCTTGCTCTAAAGCTTGTTGAGTCTANGCTCCTAGGACATGACATGGACAGAAAGATATTTAAAGATATTTGATGAGTGGAGGGCCCAAAAGCAGTAGCAGGACACAGATGACACATTTCAAGTGACTGTTATATGATAAGTGCTCTTAACATAACCAAGTGAGCAAGGTTGGGAGACAAACACACACACAAACACACACATACACACACACACATATACCACACAAACACACATCACACATATACACACACCACACAAATACATATACATACAAACATATTCACACCACCACACATACACACACACAAACATACATACCACACACCACACACACACACACACGTGCTCACACATGTCAACCACCAGGTCTCACTGTGGAACCACAAAGGCCTGGAAATGGTGTGTGAGGCAAGAGTGCCTGGAACCCTGAGGGCAGCAGAGAGGCAGCAACCGAAGCTAAACAAGGGTGAGCTGGAAAAGCTGAAGTCTGAGTCTGAACGAATGCCTAGGNAGAGGGACAGGCCTTCACACTCCATCCTGCATGAGCTGAGGATGCCAGGGCCTCAGAGAGGAAAGCAGCACAATTAGGAAAGTGCATGGGGAGGAGGGGCATGGGGGTAATGGGTCCAGGAGAGCCGTGTGGGGTACAGTGCTGCAATGGAAAAGGTATCAATATGTTTCCCAGTCCCTCGGGTTTGGTGTGTCAGGGGCCCCTAAGAAAAAGAGCTTGTCACCCACAGTTCCACCTAGAACTGGGCACCCTACACCATGCCACCCAGGGTGTACCAGGAGGGAGGGGGAGAATAACCTTNGCTGTCCTTTCCCTACGGANGAATTGGAGACAATGCAGCGAGCAGATGGTGTGCCATTGAGATTTTTATATGAGGTACTAGGGTACAGGACCTGCCTTAATTGTCTTGCACNTACCTGGTATAAGGGATGAAGGAGATGGAAAGGGGCCCCGAAAAGATCCATGAATGAGGGGTTTCCTGAGCTTTGCACTGATGTCCTTTGCATGTGAGTGGCTCTCAGTGGAGCCCAAGTGCTCTAGGGATTGGCCGNTCTGGGAAGGTTCCAGGAGCAAACTGGAAACCATTAGGTACCAATGAACAAAGAGAAGATTGTTCCAGTGACACTGATGGGTTCAAGTACAGGAACATAGCATGTTGACTTAGTAGGCCTGCTTCCGGGGTGGGTGACATTCAGCTTGACAAAACCGGAGCAGCCTCTCAGGTACATGGCAGGCAGGTGCCCTCCACAGGCGCCTTCTCGAGCTCAGCCTTTNAGCCCCACAGGCCTCTCGGACAGACTAACTCCTTGCTGGTGCTCCACCAGCCTCCATGGTGACTGTGCCTCCTCCTCCTACTCTTGTCAAGCCTGCAGCAGTGGACCCCAGTGGACCAGGTTGCAGCCCTCCTGCTCAAAGGGCCTTTCCACAGCTGGTCTTTGCCAGTCCCTGATGTTGAGCTTCTCTTGCTGAACTCCCAGCTTCAGCCCAGAATTGCAAGCTGCTGTACCCTCTGGGGTCAATAGTGGCCACTCCAATCTGAATGACAGGGCAAAGAGCTTGGGCTCCGTCCCTCCCCCACAGAGCCTACCTCAGCCTTCAGGCTGAGCTCCCTGCCAGGGCCTGCTCCCTCAGGGANCAATCCCTACACTTCTCTCACCCACCCTCCTGCTCCCACACCTTCACTGGGAGCCTCTACCCTTGAGTGCTTCCTTCAGGTCAACCTCTGTGCCCACCCGACCCCCACCACCAGCCTCTGAGACATCGTCTGTGCTGATTGAATGTTATTATACTTGGGTATCTTGGGCACTTGCTGACCAACTGGCCTTTTAGAGCAAGATGGTGCCTGATACCTTCTGGGGAAGGATGGGGCAGGTGCAGTGCTTCTCATGGAGGACAGAGTGGAGACTCAGAGCAGGAGCCCAGGGTCCTGGGGTGATCTAGCCAGCATGAACTCCAGGAGGGCCTGGATGCTATCCTTACCCTGCCTGGGAAAAACCATATCATTGAGTCCAGCCATGCTGGTCAGGCTTGGTCTAGGGGCTGAGCACACAGGGAGGTGACAAAGTACAGTGACTAAGGAGTGTGTGGGAGCCTCAGATGGAAGGTGTCATTGCCCCCTTCACCTCTCTTCGTGGCTGCCACAGTTCTGTGCTGCTTTGGGTAAATGATCAATTCTTGTCCTCAGCAGCAGGCTCCACGTGGCTGGGGCTTATTCTGCTTTCTCCCAGATACCAGGCACACATGGATGACCCACCAATACTTACTGAAAATAGAAAAGATCAGTGTATGAGCACACCAACTANAGGCCAGCCTTGCCCCATTGCCTGGCACGGTGCCTTGTGCAAAGTAGATGTTCAGAAAATATTTACTGAGAAAATGAAATGTTAGTTCTTTGAACAAGTTCTAGCTAGGGTGTGTATCTTGGTGCCGCCCAGGCAGGCCTGAGGCCAGAGGGTGGAGCTGTCCTCTTCAGGCTGTGACTCAGGTCTTGGGGGACACCTCACCATAGGTCAGCCCCCGGTAGCCTGTTTGTGTGGGATGCTTAGCTCATGGGCCAGCCAGCCTGGGGCAGGGAGGGGAGGCCACTTCTGTTAGCCAAGACTCAGTGCAGCAAGCCTTTGAATGGAGCAGGTGTCTTTAATGTCTTTTGGTCCCCATGAGGAAGTTTGTCACCACTCAGATCCCCAGTCCAGGTGACATCAGAAACAGCTACTCCTTCCTGAGGGAATTGGAAATGAAGCCTGAAGAGAAGGTGAGTCATGACACTCAGAATGCGACAGCTCACTGGAGAGTGCCACCAGGGTGCCAAGGACAAACAGTATAACACCAGAGCTCCAAATGTTGACCCAGAAGCGAAAGCTTAAGAACTTTGAGTTGGCATTGTGTCATCCCTTTCTGGGGACCTGCACTTTATGACTTCAGGCAGGTGACAGCCTCTCTGATACTCAGTCTGTGCTTGTTAACTCTGATACTCACTCATGAGGACAACAGGACCGTAGTGTCCCCCATGGTTACAATGCAGATCAGCTGGGATGCTTTAGACCCAGGACTCACTGTCTTCTTCCATGCTATATCCTTCTGGGGCAGAGGAAGGCTGCAATCTGAGGGTGCCAACTGGAACACCCTTCTTGGTACAGAATAGCTAGGCCAGGGGAGGTGCCACCTCCTCACTTCTATTCCCAAGAACCAGCCTTTCTCTTTTAGCTAGGAATGGATTCTTCAGGGACCTACTGAGTTCNGTCTCCATGGTCACCTCACTATTTTGCCTTGGGTAAGCTACAAGTGTACTTGTGACCCATATTTCATCCTTAACTGTGACCCACCTGCTTCTAGATATGACCAGGGTCTGACTCTCTTGAGGACTTTCAAAGCACCAAGACCTTCTTATGCCCCCCAGAAAGCTGGTAGGGCCCCAGTGACCTCCTCACTGAGAAGTCCAGATAAAGCTTGACTTGCNCCAGACTGCTGCCCCAGCTTGGGGTTCTCCATGGTAAAATAGAAGGTCCTTTCACATCCTTAGCTGTGCCCATCACAGGGCTGCTATCATGTGCTGCCCAGAAAAGAGCGAATTCCTCTCCCCAGGGTCCTATGACCCTGCACAGGACACACCTACGTATAAGTAGTGACCGAGGTACACTGTTGCTCCTCTCCAGCCCATAGCCCTGCTTTGCATGGTCCCCTGAAAGTCTCCCATCATTGATTCCATGTCATTCCTCCTGGGACAGCAACCTGCAGTTCTAAGAACCCCACAACTGCTCACAGACAGTCCTTCTGCCTGAGCCATGCTCAGGAGCAAAGGAAGAGAAAGAGGAGGAAGGATGCTAGCCAGATTGGGAGGCCCTGGATCAGGGCCTGTGCCAGTGCAATGGGACGGAGATTCATGAAGGCAAGGCCAGCCTAGGCCATTGTGCAGATGGATGCCAGAGGGGTTGGAGGTCAGCCTTGCAGAAGTTGGGGCCAGGGAAGTTGTGAGCTTGAAGATCTCTTGGGAACTAAGAAAGGATTCTATTTTTGCAACTTTTATAAGCAGTTGTCTCTGCAGAATGACGACCTCAACAACAGCCAGACTTCAGAAACTCCTAACTGCTCAGCAGCTGCCAGAGCAGGTCCCCAAGCAATCAAAAGCAAAGGTAGCCACGAGCCCTCGAAGGACACTTCTCCTAGAGTTGAACAGTCTATCTGGGTGGCACAGCAGTTGGCCAGGTGAGCATCCTGGGGGAAAGGCACAAGCCAAAGGACTTGCACCTGAGACTCGTGTCCCACTTACTGCATCACAGAATACTGGGGTATTATCTCAGAGCCTCTACTGAGTTGCTGCCCCCTCAGTCCTGTTAGGGTCCCCATGATAGAGCCACAAGGGATCAACCACTGGGCACCCACTGCATNCCATTTGCTGGCCTGGCCAGCTCCCAAGGCCACTCTCCTGTGGTTAGGTGCATGACAGTGCCTGAAGTGCAGGCCCCAGAACCTATTGATGTGTTCTCCTAACATGGCAAGGGGAACTTTTTGCAGGTGAGATCTTGGATGGGGACGTAATCACAAATTATTCCATGTAACTCCAAGNGTCCTCATGAGAGGCAGGGGGTTAACAGAGGCCACGTGACCAGGGAAGCAGGGGGAGACAGAGATAAGAGTCTAAATATGCCACTCTAGAAAGGAGCCTACAGGCAGCCTCTCAAAGCTGGAAAGCCTTGGGCACAGCTTGCTCTGGGGTCCCAGGAGATGCAGCCCAGCTCACATCCTGCTTCAGCCTAGAGTGCCTGATGTGGGACTTCCGTCCTCTAGGACTGTATGATGAGAAACTCACTTTGTTTGAAGTCACTAAGATGACTTTAGTGATCAATGAGAAGGGGCTGGGGTCATGGAAGCAAGACCTGAAGCTATCACAAGGATAGATGCTAGCGAGGCTGAAGGGCACTCTTCCAAAGGCCTGGGTTAAGGAAGTTACTGCTCAAATTTCCCTCTGGGATGGAGACACATTCCAGTTGAGGTGATTTGTCACAGCAGTAGCTAAACACCTCANTCAACTCTGTGATGCAGTCCCCTGCCAACCCCATTTCCTCTCTGGTACCTGTAGGGGAGCTGGTCCTAAAGTTCAGGGAAAACTAAACTCCTTGAAACTTATTTTTCCTGCAAGTCTCCACTAGATTGGCCTCAGCCACAGGGCACAAGGATGTTCTCAGGACATGATTGCCGCCCCAAAAGAGAAACACCATCCTGCACAGCACCACCCAGGCTTGAGGCTGTAGTTGTGTTTCCTAGCAACACGGATTGGAAGAGCTTCTGCTAGAGGGAACACTAGCCCTCAGAGATATGCCCTGGCCTTGGCCTGCTTTCTGAATCCCACCATCCTCTACCTTCTCCAGGCAGAAGCATTCTCCCAGAGTAAAGCCAGCCCCACACCCAACACACCAGAGTAAGGAGCTGTGCTGGGAAGACAGGTTCCAGAACTTTGGGACTGACCAAAGGGCCATTCTGCACCCAGGATGACCCAAGCTTCTAAGTGTGGAATAAGCCCTCTCTGTAGACTGAATTCATGAGTTGACATCCTGAATGGGTGGAGCCTCAGAGTATAACTGCATTTAAAGAGGAGTCCTTTAAAGGGGTGATGACATTAAATGAGACCCCTAGGGTCTCACTGTCATCTTTATGACAGAGGAAAAGGTATCGGGGACCTACACAGAGGGACACCTACGTGAAGAGGAGGTGAAAGGGCAGTCACTAGTGAGCCGTGGAAAGAAGCCCCAGAGAAACCAATGTGCTGGTACCTTGAGCTCAGTCTTGCACCCGAGCATGGACAGAGTTAGTGTTGTGTGGCGGCTGAATGTGAAATGTCCCCATTGGCTCATGTGTTTGCACCCTGTCTTCAGCTCCTGATGCTGTTCAGGAAAGTTGTGGGACCTTTAAGGGGTGGAGCTTCACTGGGAAAAGTGACTTAGTGTGTAAAGGACCCTATCTGGGTTACTTTGCTATGGAGGCCAGCACTGAGTGGCCCATCCTCCTCAAGTCCCAGCAGGCCCCTCCTACCTAGTGATGAGATGCACCCAGAGGCACCAAGCTTCTCAAACTCACATCCTTGAGGCCAGTGGTCATTCAGTCTTAGAGTCCTACATCTGAAGACCATTAGAGGGCCACTAGGAGCTGGACAGGACCTCCCACCCTGTCACCCAACCACAGCAGGACTCCACGGGGATTCCCCAGAGAATAGGTGTGGCACTGAGTCTGCTCTGGGGTTTTCTTCTACTAGGAGGATCACGGGCCATCTCTATGTGATGAGACCCTGTACTTGGCAAGAATTCCAGGAAGGCAGGGGAGGTGCTGACCTTCCCACCCTGTGACTCGCTCCCACACACAGGACACCATGGAAAGAACTGGCCAACAAGCTTGCGATGGAGGGCCCACTCTCCACAGGCACCGGGTGTGTGGGTCCATCTTTAATTATGTTAAATATGAATAAAAGTACAGAATAAATGTGACTCGCATATCATACCTTACAAAGGGAAGAAGGTTTCATACAACCTGGCACGCAGCTTTGGGAACACGAAGTGTCTTCGGTACCAGGTCTTTGTTTTGCTTTGGTTTGGGGTGACAGGCTAGAGAGCCACCACCCAAAACACTACCTGTGCTCTCAACAAGAGGAGGCCTCAACCGAGCAAAGGCAAAGGCAATGCTGGGGAGGCCTGGGGAGAGACCGCTAGAGAGAAAACTGGGTGTGGGTAGCCCCAGATNGAAGTGGGGGTGGCATATTTAAAAAGATCAGCAATGAACCAAATAATATTGGAAATAATACCTTCGGCAATACTTCTGTAAGAAGCAGAGTTACGCTACATGTTATTCACATGCATAGGAGTGCGCAAGAAAAATCTCTTATACTCGTGGTTGGTGTGGGGGGTAAGATATGTCCTGGAAATGACAGGCTAAGTGGTGGAGAAATTAATCCATAAAGGCATCGTGTCTCTAATGGAGGGAGAAGCCTCATCAGCAAGATAGCTGAGGGGAACCCACTCAGTGTAAGCACCCACACACATGCGCGCACGTGCATATGCGCACACACATACACACTCACACACACACACACACACACACACACTCTGTATTCCAAATAAATATTCTCTCTCTCTCTCTCTCTCTCTCTCTCTCTCTCTCTCTCTCTCTCTCACATCATTTCTTCCCAAAGCATCCTTGTACTCAAGCCAGATTTCCCCACTGGCTGCTCAGCCAAATGCTGGCTGTGAGAAAAGGGGGAATTGTCCTAGAATGCAGACTTCAAGACACACAGCCTCTTCAGTAGCAGAACTGCCCAGAGCTCTCTGAACCTTCCGATGGCCTGAGAATCCCATCTCCAACAAGGGTGGACAGCAGAAGGACTCAGGCAGCTAAGCAACTGCACATTGTCCTGCCGCCAACGCCCAGCTCTTCTCACACATTCAAGTGACAGTCAGGTATGTAGTGTGTACACTTTCTGACACTGGTGGACGGGATCCTGAGAACACAGCTTCACAGGAAGCATCCCTTGGCAATGCTCCAGTGAGAAGCTTTGTGATACTCCCACCTGGCTCCGTGGGCCTAATGGGCTTAAGCTGTTCTCTCTGGTATTTCCTGGATGACAAGACCTTCAGCTTATTCATTGCAAACCAAGTTCCTAAAAGGCCTGGAAAGGTCCATAAAGAGCAAAGCTATCCCCTAGTCACCACACAGCACATAAAGCCCAAGCTTAGTCTGTGAGATGTGTTTCTGAGGACACAGGTGTCTTGAGATCCTTAGTGAGTATGGAACTGTGGCCATACATGACAGAGAATGTGGATAAAAGATTCTTCCAACAGGAAGATGGAGGGAAGGAGCCTATAGGCAGCCAGAACCAAAAACTGAAGCATCTCGTGCTCTCTGGTGACCCCTCCACACACGATGAGGGCTTCACTTCCTTTCCCGCCAACTGTTCAATGCCTTGAGGTTGCTCTAATCTGGCATTAACAGCAAGACTTCCATTTCCAAATATAAACTGAATTCCTTGAGGAAACATCCAAAGGAGCAGAAAAGAGAGGCAGGGCCAGTCAAACTCAAGATGCNGTGTGTTCAAGAGCCCTCCTTCTCTATGCTGGGCATAAATAAAGTCTACAGGGGCAGAACAGGAGGTCAGAGAGATGAGCGCACTGCCAAAAGCCGATTTTTTGTTTTCTTTTGGGCATAGCAAAGTGAATGGGACTCATTTCTGATGTCACTGAAGGGCTGACTTAGGAATATGAACAAAAATGAGTAGAGTCTCCATTCTACAAGCAGCTCCGTTCTCTGCTAGATGGGGTCAGCCATTTATGCAAGGTACACTGGGAAATAAAACATGAAGGATGGTTCCAGCGAGCCCCAAAGCACGGCCTCTAGTGAGCTTGGGCTTAATCGGATCCCAGAGCTGTCCAACCCTATACTCAGACAAGCTCCCCTGGAGGTAGGCGGTCAGGGCTGGTTTGTGGCCTCCCAGAGCCTCCTCTTCCTACCCACTGGGTGCCAGCCTGCCCTCCTAAGCTCCAAGGCACTCTGGGAACAGACAGAAACCAAGCCCCAGTGTACTTTCCAAGGCTTCAGGTGAAAGAGCCCCGTGATCAAGAGCAGAGCTGCTGAATATGGCAAGAAAAATGTCAAAATAGTTCCAATTAACTATTGTCTTGGGAGGAGAAGACAGGGTGCCAGTGGTTTTCTCCGCACTGTGGGTGACAGTTCCCCATCAAGAGACTTTTAAAGTCATGGCAATGACAGAGTCAGTAGGCCCAGCTCCTGCAGAAGGGACTCAGCTCTCACGTTGTCTTCCAGGCAAATGCCTCATCATCCAGGACCTGTGCTAGCCTAGTGTTGAAAGGCCCATAGAAGTCCTGCAGAATCTTCTGAGTGATTGGCCACATGGGCCCCAGGCTCCGATCCTCAGGACGCCGTGTATTTGACGCGGGGCTCTTGGTCATCAGAGCTTCTTGCTTCTCACTTAGAGGCCCTATAAGGAGAAGGAAAATGATCCTGTAAGGCTGGAGGTGTGGCTGGAGGTGAAGGGGACTTCACAAGGGTCCCAGCTGTACTTCATGCAAGAACAAGACCTTCCCATAAGAAGATATATGGTTGGACTGGAAAGATGGCTCAGTGGTTAACTGCACTTATTCTTGGTTTCGATTCCCAAGACCTACTATTCTATAACTTCAGGGGATCTGACACCCTCTTCTGACCTCCAAGGGCACCAGGTACACATATGGGGACTTTGGTTGCCTGGAATTCAGCCACCATCATTTCCACTTTGGGTTCGTGAGAGACACAAAGAGCCTAGGCCTGAGGAATTCTATTTCCTCTTTCTTGTGTAGTGGCCATAGGGTGGGAAGACTGGTGGTCCCTGTACCTGTAGCAATTGCATCAGTGGGGAAGTGCCCCAGGACAGGCCAGCAGGGGTTATACATGAGGCTGTACCTCCCCACCCCAAACTTCGGGGTCATCAGCTGCTCACTTGCTCAACCCATCACTAGACCACTAGCTCCCCATGCTACTGGACCCCAACCTTGAAGGACCCAACCAAAACCATTACAATAGCCCAGTGTCTCAGGGTTATGCAAGACAGAAAATTAACCTTACAGTCCTGTCCTTCTTAGGAATAGAAGGCAACCACAAAATGCAAGAGATCTATAGGTGGTCAAATCAAAGAAAAATGGTTCTAAGTCTTAAATGGGAAAGAGAGTGTCTATATTCCAGCCCCTACCAGTACTCAAAAAGAAAAAAATAATAATAATAAAAAAGAAAGAAAAAAAGAAAGAAAATTTACAAGATAAGAGTCCTGGATCCCAGTGGTGGTCAGATATATTTCAACAAATATTCAGTTAACAGAATTCCCAGGTCAGGTCATTAGACAGGACTGTAGGAAATGTCCCATGGAAAAGTGTCATGGCCTGACATTTACAGCCTCAGCAGTTGTCCTTCGGTGACTCATCTAGACCCAGACAGCACTCCTCACCTCTGTATGTGCCTCTGCCGGCCAGTGGCACAGCCAGTTAGCAGAGTGCCCTTCAGCTAGCATCCTCAGGCTAAAGGCAGGCCAAAGGCCAACGATGAGCCATCTCTGACTCCAGGGATTTCCCACCAACACCTGAGATGATGTAATAGCCAGACTTTCAAACTCCATGTCACTGTAGAGCTGTCCTAGCCACCCATTGTGACCTTGAGCTGCTTCAAAATTCAGTCCATATCCTCTTGGCTTTCATTAACGTCTCTATGGTCCTCAGCAGCAGCTGAGGTTCCCAGCATCACTAGGCCCACTAGGACAGTACCTACCTTCCCCATGGATACTAACAGTCATTTTGTGAATTAAGTTGGGCTTCCTTCTCCTTCTTCCAGGTTGAAAGATCTCAGAGGAGTTACCTCCTCTCCAGAGCTTGCCCACCACCGCATGCACAATGCCCCAAGCAGCAGATACTAGGTAAACAGGAATTGAGCTGGCATTTCGTCAGGAGTCCCTGGGCCTCACACAGCCCATCTCATCCCATTTTACACTTAATCTAGTGCAATCCTAAAAAGCCCACACACCATGGGTAAGGGGAGTTGCCTCAGAAGGTAAAGTACTTGTAAGTGCTTGTTCTGCAAGCATGAGGACCTGAGTTTAAACCCTCAACATCCCCTATAAGGTTGGGTGTGGCAGCGTGTGCCAGGCATCATAACCCCAGCACTGTTGAAAGGAGGAAAGAGACAGATCCTGAGACTCCCTGGCTAGCCAGTCTAACCAGAACAAGATGAGTTCAATGAGACCCCTTTCTCAAAAAACCAAGAAGGATGAGGAAGACACCGGATGTTGACTTCTTACCTGTGCGTGTACACACACACACACACACACACACACACACACAGGTGCAGATACACACACACACCCCAANACACACACACACACACACACACACCCCAACACACACAGGTGCAGATACACACACACACCCCAACACACAGGTATAGATACACACCCCCCAACACACACACACACCAACACACACAGGTGCAGATACACACACACACATACTGTAAATACACACACAAATGAGAAAGCCCATATCCCTGGGGTTTATGCTGAGCTGAAACACAACACATACCCAGGTTTAGAAACTGGAAGACCCTGTGCATGGTGTACTTGACATTGGATGCGTGGTCTTCCAGACGCAGAATGAGGAACTGTTCCTTATTAAAGACAGTGAGCCAATCCAGAAGGTACACAGCATACAGCCCGACCTGGAGCCTCACCTAGGAAGGAGGGGGAAGATGTTAGTGCAGAAAACACTTCCCCAGCCCTGGGCGGTGCTTTTCCAAAGAACGATGGACATCTCTCTGTAAACCAACACAGACTCATCTTAGCAAACGATTACCTTCCAAAGTCAAATTTTAACACAAGGCATCCTNTACCACATGTGCAAAGAATCCCTACACTTAGGGTTGTGTTTAATCTTCACAACAGCCTATGGGTGGCTCCAACCTCTACTCACAAGCGAGAGCAGAAGCACAGGAAAGAAGTCAAGGGCACACAAGTTCTTTGCATAACATGTGGGTGGCTGTCTTCCTGCTGTCAATCATAACAGGCTATGAAAAGTCAAAAATAGACACCTCAAAGACAACCCAGACACTGTAAGACAACCTTGACCATGAATGTATGTGATGTCTTTGGAATGTAACCACAGGTGAATAAAACCAATGCACAGGCAAGCCTTCCTCCTTCTTTCCTACTCATTCCCTGAGTCCTTACCCTGTTTCTTCTCTCGTGCCAAACTGCCAAATGGTAATAAAGAACTGACNCACTCAAAGATAGGTCCGGCTTTTGCCCTCTGGCCTGGGAGGTGACTGCCAATGCCTCTGGATTGCATTGCCCAACAGGAGCAATTTCATTTCCCTAGAATGTGAGCACCAGTCAAGCTAATGGTGATTTCTGACAGAGCTCTGATCTCTGGAATAACCAGAGTGTCAGTAATGTGATGGAGCCCCAGTAAGAACCCTGAACATTACAANTTGGGGTGACAAGATTCCTGGCTGTGGTCATGTGGTCATGCATCCATCAATGCTGGGACCCGGTGCTGGCACCACCTGTAACTCTGAAGGGAGCAGCGGACTGGAGGCTCTGCCATTCACTTTCCCTCCCTTTCTGGGAAAATTCAGATGTGACTCTGAATCTTTTCCCTGCCGTAAGTCGTGGTCATGGGGACAGTAGCCTTTGGTGTGTCCTGTGAATTCTTCTGCAATACCAAACTTGAAGATGGTTGGTGACTTTCCCTCAGAACTCACAGCTGAGCTGGCGTCAGCCCTACTCAGACCCTCTTTGTCCACTCCTAGTAACACCCACTAGACACCCACAAGGCTCCTGATTGGATCTGTCATCTCTACACTCTGTCCTTCCACCTGTCATGGGCATGTGCCTTGTAAAGCAGTGAGCTGGCCCTGACTGGCTCTGGGGCTCTTCATTTAGAAAGCCTTGAGCTGCCTCCAACTTCCAGCTCATAATTCCTCCATGTCTCCTCCTTGGGACCTCATCTCTCAAAATTATTTATTTATTTATTTGTTTATTTATTTATTTATCTATCTATCTATCTATCTATCTATCTATTTATTTATTTATTTGATTTTTATTTATTCTCCTAATTTTTGTGAGGCAAACCCTCTTCATCATTCACCCTGACGACTTGACTTTGAGATTCCTGGGGGCAGGGCCATCAAGTCACCTCACACAAAGCTTTGTGTCAGCTTTCANTCTAGCTCCTGGTGGAGCTGCTGAACACAGTGCTAACAACACACAAAAGGAAGCATTTGACAAAGTGCACGCAGATGCTAACCGTCTTCATCTCTCACTGTTTTTGTTTTTTTTTTCCATTTCATCATTTGTCTAACGATGGAGGAGGATGGGGAGGAAGGAAAACAATTAGAGCACATGGCTAAGTTGTCTCCAAACTTCATCAGCTGACACTAAGCCTCGCTTCGGTAGCGCCTTACACACCGGCTCACAAGGACTTCAAACTGAAGGAGGTGAGCATGTGCCAGTCTCAGTAACAAACACACACGTAGCCTCCAACATGGAANAGGGATGAGAACACCGTGCTAGGTCAGGACCCCATGGGCTTTCCCCCTGTCTCTTCCCAACCAGCTTACAGTCAGCCTGACCTCACAAGGTTAATCTCTTCCAGAGAAACTACTTCAGTAAATTGACAGCTTCCCAGAAGGAAAGGAGGTGGCTGTCAGTGACAGGACACTGGTGTTTTAGAGTAGCTGTATCCTGTCCCTGCATCTGCCCTGGGAATGGAACAACCTCTCAAACCATCTTGGAGAGAGTCTACCACCACCCTCCCTCAGGACAAAGCCTTGCAGAGTTCTGACTGCACAGGGCCTTCCTCACAGGGAGGGCTGCTCCAGGGAGGGAGGACATGGGATGCTACAAATGCGTTGGCTCCCAAGGGGAGAGCTTCCCACCTACTGGTTCCAGAACCCCCTCCCTCAGTCAGGGACAGCTCTGGGCCCCTCAGGGACATTGTCTATGCATGCAGCACCACCACTGCAACTGAGAACCATGAAGACACCCCTAAGACAACACCAGACAAGGTCCCATTTAACTCATGTCTGTCCAGCATAGGACGGGAACCAAAATAGAATGGGAATCAAAATAGAACCAATGGAGAGGAAATATTTAGGGCGAGGGCCCAATACATTTAAAATTAGAAGCCACCAAAGTTGAAGGAAGCCTTTGAGCTTATGGATGCCTGGTGACTCACTGACAAAGAACCAGAGACCAGGAGGNCAAGGGTGTCTGCCTGGACTCGACAGCTAACTCCTGACAAAGTCAAGTCATGAGGTCCAATCCCTCATGGACATGATGCCTGCTCCACCACAGAGGAGCTCTGGTAAAGAGTGAGNACCCTATGGGCTCTATGAAGGACCTCAGGGGGCTCAGGGAGTACACATGAGGGACTCAAGGAACACCTTAGGGAGGCACAGGAAACAACACAGAGCATCCTAAAAAGTACATTGAGGAGTCTAAAGACCACTAGGGATCACTCATGGGAATCCCAGAAAGCACCCGAGGGGATCCAGTTTTGAGCCAAACTTAGTCATAGGCCCAACTCTGCCCCAGACAGGTGCCACTCCAACCCTCACTGTTCCCCCAATTTTAGCTCCCTACCCAGCCTCCCTTCTCACCATTCAGGCACTTATTGCTTAATTCATTCAGCAAATGCTGTGTGAGTTCACACAGTGCAGCAGGCACCACTAGGCATTGGAGATAGGACACCACTTAAAAGGCANGGCCCTGACTGCTCGGAGACACCTCTAAACTGATAAAAGAACAGGCATCTGTCATCACCAATTGTGACACATGGTATGGACCAGAAAGATTTGAAAGATGAGAAGTTCTCGGACAAGCAGGGGAAGCATGTCAAGGGAAAGGGAGAAGAAACACAGAGACGGCTCCAGAGCCCAGCGGTTCCCATGACTGAGCACATGCACATCCACAGCAGGCCAGTCAGGCAGCTGGGTCTCCCCACTTGCACCCTCACCCATGGCCTAGATGAGTGTCCACACCTGCACCCTCCTGCAGTACACATGACATCTAGGAGGAGCAGGGGTCTTGCATTTCTGCCCAGTTCTCAGGGACCTTACTCTATGGCCTGCTCAGAGGCCATGGCCATCTGAGGACTGTGAGAGAGTGTGGCCATGACACAGTGTTGGTCAAGGAGGGACTATGAGGAAGGAGGAGGCCCTCAGGGAGTGAGGTGCCATATGAAGGCCTCGATATGGAGTATGCAGGGCTAGCTGCAGTGGGCACATCTGCAAGGCCAGCACTCAGGAGACTAGACCACATCCCCCATGCTATAGATGGGCTGCTAGCAGCTAGAAGGGAACTTTCTTCCCATCCCAGAGTGAAAAACATCTCCCAAAGTAGTATCTTCACCATCCCTATCTGCCTGCTCCTCTTCCTGTGCAAAGCCCCTCCTGGATGTCAGCCACCCTGTCCACTGCCATACCCCTGGAGCTCTCTCCCTCAGACTAGGCTATAGTGTTGTCATCCGTGGCATGTCACAGATGAAATTGAAGAGTACATGCCTCCTTCTGTCTCAGAACCACTTTTAAGAGCATGGAAAGGAAGACAGGCTTCATAGGCTATCAGAGCTGGCANCCTGTTGTTAGTCGCAGGTGGGGTACACCTTCAGTGANTCTCANTGTCCCCATCTGTAAAATGGGAGCANCTTCAGAGGTCAGTGAGGATGTAAGGTTTAGGATAGTACCAGTGAGCAATGAACCTAAGTTAGATACTTCCTGTCTNTTGACAAACATTTAGTCAGGATGTTTCTAGTACACCCAGAGGTGGGGAGAATCACATGGCTACCCATGAACTTCTCACCCAGTTACGATGCTGTTCCCATGTTCAGTTGGCCTGTAGACAGGAAGAAGAGAGGAAACACACCAGGCACACCCCCTCTTTTCTGTGGGAGGAAATGGCTATGGATATCCTGTCTCTAGGAAGTCTATTTACAAACAGCCAGGGTATATCTAACTTGGTGGGTGCAGGCTTTGCCTTTCCTAGGACATAACTCGGGGTAAAATGAAATGTCACCGCATATGGATCTGCTGCTATCAGATGCTGACCCCTTTGCAGGGTGGGAGAACCTCGATTCACAGCTATTAAACCCAACTACGCCTGTGCCAGGACGCCCAAATTCCTGCCTCTCTCTACCCATGACACCCAGCCAACCGAGGCTGAAATGAGCCTACATCTGTCCCCTCCCTCTCTGAAGCCTTTCTCAGGAGAGCTCCCAAAGAGAGGGCTGGGTGGTGAGTGCTTGAGTAAGAATGCCCCTGACTCTTTTGGGAGCCACATTAGCCAACCACCTCATCCCTCACTGTTCATCTGGCCTGTTCCTGCCTCCCTCTCTGCCCCTGTCTTCCCACCAACATTGCAGGCTTGTGTTGAGAGTTTCACTCCATCACCACAAACAGGAAATTCCAGAAGGCCCAGGATGGAAGCAACCCTGAGGCAGGCTGCATCCAGGAATATCTGAATTCTCCCAACAGACCACCTGCCTTCTCCCACCCTCTGGAGCCTGCTGCATGATAAATACTAAAGAAAGGACTTCTGGANACACATTGGAGCCCTAAAGAAAGCTAGGTTTTAAAGCCTAGACTTGGGCTTCAGATTCCCCATTGTTGCATAGCTGGCTACAGAAGGCAACAAGATAGAGCCTNGGTGTCCCTGTTCTGTAAAAGCAAGTGCCAGCAATAGGAGGGTCTGTGTCAAGGAACAGCCCAGGCTTATGGGCAGCCAGCACTGGTGGAGTCTGCATTGAAGAACAGCCCTAGGCTGGTGGGCAGACAACACTGGTCGAGTCTAAGACTTTCCAACCAGGTTGAAGAACTTGCACTCCTCAGTGGGCTCCAGTTGTAGCAGGGTGCCATACCATACGTTTGTGAATGCAGACACATGTGAAACAACTCTTGAATTCCCCTAACAGTCTGGCAGCTCTACAATGAAGCAACTGAATTTCAGAGAGGCTAAGACCATTGTGCAAAACCACACAGCGAGGAAAAGCCAGAGTGAACCCACGCCACGGTCTGCCTCAAAGCTTGCTTTATCTGAAAATGTGGTTACCTATGCTGAATCTTCCTTGCCAAAGAGCAATACCTGCAGGAAGACAATCCAGAGTATGAAAANACAGTCTGAGAAACCAGACAGAGANACTGAAGTCTTTCTCCTGAGCCTTACTGCCCTGGAGTAGGAGGTCTCATCTACAGCAGTCTTTGTATACTTGATGTGTGACATGGCCATACATGGGACAGGTAGCTACTAATACAAGAACCCCGCTGTGGAAGCACTTAGACCTGGGAGCCTAGAGTGCAGTTAAGTTACTAGATTCACAGCCAGCAAGT
>LZPO01052247.1:361408-388652 GCA_001675575.1 Neotoma lepida
GGCCCCCACACATAACAGCATCAGAGTGGCCCCGCTCTGTATGGGCTGGCTTGGTGAATACGCACGGGCATGGCGTTGTTCAGGGTGTTGTTGTAGACACAGGCGCGAAGTGAATAATCCAGCATGCAATTTTCAAACAGCTGCAGNGCCTCCGTCACCTTTTCGTGAAAGTCATCTGCAGATTTATTTGAACTTGCAAAGTAGAGATAGTCTGAGTATAGCCTGTGAATAAAATAAGTGGATAATCTTACCATCCNAGAACATGCAACCACACCACGTGGGCGACAATGAAAATCATCTTGCCATTACAGTAGCTAGTTTGATTTATTAAAATACAACAATTTTTCTTCCCTTTCCTTCAGATGAGGCCCCTCCCTCCCTTCTCTTCTTGCTCCCACCCATAACATACCGCCTACCCTTCCCACTTGGACATGTCTACACTGGCTCCAAACACCAACCAATGTGGCTTTTGTTATTAGTTTGTGGTTGTTTTGTTTGTTTGCTTTTGTCAAATTTATTTTATTTATTATTAGAGTGTGGGANGTCATGCAAATGCCACAGCACCAGTGTGGAGATTAAAGGACACCTCTGTACAACCAGTTCTCTCCTTCCACCTTTATATGGATTCCAGAAAGGAAACTCAGGTCCACCAGGTTTGTTGCGAGGTCACCTCACCTGCATTNGCTTTTGAAAGAGAATATATNTATTTATTGAGAGTGGGGATGGCATCATGCCACAGCACACATATAGTGGTCAGAAGACCACATGTAGTAGCGGTTCTCTCCCTCCATCATGTGTGTCCAGGGAACGAACTCAGGTTCTCAGCCTTGGCAGAAGGTGCCTTTACTCACTGAGCCGTCTCACTACCCCACTTTGCTGTTCAAAATTCCTTCTAGTTACCTCAGACAGAGGCTGTTTCCACAACCAGGTTTCAAAACCCATTCAGCAGCAAAGAGAAGCCATGAAAACATTCTGTACTGTTTCATTCCCTTCTCTTAAAGGGAACTAAACCATGGGTACATGCCATCCATGCAGGATTACATCCCCTGTGAAATTCCTGACTTTCCCCATAGATGTTCTGAATGTCTAAAATATATATTAAAAATCAGGAATGGTGGTTTATACCTGTAATTGAAACACTTAGAAGGTTGAGGCAGGTGAACCTCTGATTTCAAGGCCCATAGGGGATAGATTAAAAAAAAGTTATTGGAGGCCAGTTTTGGCTACTGTNTAAAAACCCTGTCTCAAAGCGTAATAAAAGCACCCACAAATATGCAGGGAAACACCTGCAGACTGGTAGTTCGTGCAGACACCACATGTGTGCATTTGCATGTAACCACATTTTCCACAGGAGTTGCCAGTCTCCCTTAGCCTCACTTGTCAGTGGTCCATTTTTATGTGTGCCTCGTCCCATTTGGGCAAGAATCTTGCTGTTAAAAGGATGGCACACGCCTTTAACCCCAGCACGCAGTGGGCAGAGGCAGGCAGATCTCTGAGTTACAGTCCAGCACAGGCAGGGCTACACAGAGAAACCCTGTCTTTAAAAACAAACAAACAAAAGAGAGAGCAAGAGAGTCAGAGAGAGAGAGAGAGAGAGAATTTATGAAGGTAGGTGCCAAGGTGCAGGCTTGTAATCCTAGCACTCAGGAGGCTGAGGAACAAAGATCTTGAGTTCCAGGACAACTTGAACTGTATATTGAGTTCAAGGCCAGCTTTGACTACAAATCTAGACCCCTGAGAGAGGGAGGAAAGGGGAGGAAAGAGGGGGGAATAAAGGGCATGGGAGGGGAGGGACAGAAAATTCATGGGGGGCTATTATTAGATCCTTCAACTAAAGAAATCTGTTGACATGTTGGTTGTAGACATGGTTTAGCCGGTTTGGCTGCAACCCACCCCAACTCCAAAACCATGACCACCCTCTGACCTGACAGGGATCCTCCTAGCCCAGCAGATGCCTGCTCCCCTGGCTTGCTGAGGGAGGAACCCTGGTGCAGCAGTTTAGTCAGGCTCCCCCTTCCCCTTGACGCTCCGCTTTAGTGATTTTCCACTTCCGGTCCCTGCTTCTTGCATATAAAAATCCCTCTTCTCGCTGTATTCCGCGCTGAGCTCAGCCACTNTCCTCCACAGCAGAACCCCATCACGGCAGTCCCACACCTCCAGCAACAGCCGGAAATGAAGTCTGTCTGACTGTTTCAGCAGATGTTGGGATAATTTCTTCACTTCGAGAACTCCTGGGATGTGTTTCCTAACTCTATTTCGCCTCCATTTCTGCTTACAGAGAAAGCAAGAATTCCCCTCTTTCAGCTTTGTTTTTCCAGATGTTTCTCTCTCTGCTCCTCCTACAAACACCTGCCTGTGCTCCCACAGCTCTGTGAGACACCCTTCATGAACACGAAAAACCTAATTGCACCCCCTACCAAGGGCNATGCTGGGCTGCTGCCAAGTGACTGGGGCTCTATGGCATGCTGCCCTCTCCTCCCCGTTCTGTACTCTCTGGTCCCCTGCATCTCCAGCCTGTTCTCTCTCTTTCCAGCGAGTCTCCTCATCCTTATGTATCTAATAATGCACTGAACATCACTCCTGTGTTCCCACCTCTACTGAGCTCCATGCATCTTACAGAGGTCACGGCCCGCTTCCAGGCCTGCTGCTGGGCACTTTCACCACTGCTACATCTGACAACACCATAACACCCCATGTATCACTTCACAGGGATATGATTTACCTCAACCCCCACCTGGCACAATATCTTTGAGGTCTCCCCAAGTATTCTTTCTCAGCCAAGGTTCACAGAGGACATCTTGGGATGTTTGGGGTTGCTCAGAGGTAGTCTAAAATAAGCACACATGTTGTAATGGAGTGCTTTGTTGATTTCAGCTTGGCCAGCCAAACATTTCAAAAGAACTTGCCTTGGGCCAGCAAGATGGCTCAGTAGGTAAAGGTGCCTGACACCTAGCCTGTCAATCTGAGTTCAATCCCTGGAACCTAAGTAGTGTGTAAGAAGTCCTTGAGCACACAGATAAGCACCGAAGAAGCCAGGAAAGTTAAACAAGCAGGCTGTCTCTTCAAAGAAAGATATTTACCTGTCTTCCACCCAGAAAGCTGGGAAAGGGTATAGTTTACAATCTGGTTATCCTTTGTTATCTATAAGACCAGGCTTCACCCAAATCCCCCAGAATATTATATTTGTTTAGTCCAGACCTTTTNCCACCAAATNTTGAGCTTTGCTTCTCCGTTCATAAAATCCACCCTTGTGAGAGGTGTCATTTGTATTTTAAAACAGCCTGGGTGACTTCTATGTTCTCTTAGGCCAGGCCAATCCTGACTCCCACAGGTAAAATGTTTACCTCAGTCATTCTCCCTAGAGCCTTATCTTGAGCATTATTTCTAAGTCAACAGAACCCATCTTTATGGAAGAAGCCATATGGACTTTGTAAACAGTTTCAATATTAACGTATCTTAAGGTTTGTTGTACACAGGGTACTGAGTTAATTGGCATTAGGAAACTTTTTCCAAAATGGTGCAGTGCTTAAATATGGTTAAAATACACTGCCTGGTGTCAGACTGCAGAAGTCTGAATCNGTGATGCCCAATTAAAGCCAAACTGAAACTAGTTTTCATTTTTGCCTCTCTTTGGATTGTTCCACTGCTGGCCATAGAGATTGCTAGGACCCCCAGAGGACCCACATGGTAGAAGGAGAGAATCAACTCTTGAGAGTTATCCTATGACCTTCACATGCATGCTTTGGCATGTGTGTGCATGCACACACACACACAACCACAATCTAAATTTAAAAAACAACAACGCTACTTTCAGAATGACTTGCTTCAAGATGTCCCATGCTTTCATGAGGCATGAGCAGAGTGATCCCCAGGGTTCATAAATTCTGGTAGTTTGAATGTGGTTGGCCCCCATGAGCTCATAGGAAGTGGCACTATTAGGAAGTGTGGCTTTGTTGGATTAGGTATGGCCTTGTTGGAGGAAGTATGTCAGTNTAGGAGTGGGCTTTGAGGTCTCGAATATGCCCAAGCTATGCCCAGTGCCACAATCAACTTCCTGTTGCCTGTAAAATGTAGGACACTCAGTTACTTCTCCAGTACCANGTCTGCCTGCACACTGCCATGCTCCCCACCATGATGATAATGGACTGAACCTCGGAAACTGTAAGNGAGCCACTTCAATAAAATGTTTTCCTTGTAAGAGTTGCCATGGTCATGGTGTCTCTTCACAGCAATAGAAACCTTAACTAAGATACATATCCACCCAAGTTAATCCATCTGGTGCCCCCAGTGTCAGTTGTACTATTATAGCTTCCTTCTTCAGAGTCTGAACACGCACTGCAAAGCATTCAGTCACAGCCAGTAATCAGATCTGCATGTACCTCAGTACACAGGNCAGCCACATGTGCTGAGACTGAGGAACCCCACTTGAAAATTTGTATGATGGGGAACCCTTCCTGCTTCATGTGTACCCTAGCATCTCTGACAAGCAACAGTCTGTGACAGAGAAAATGGCAGTTGCCCCTGACTCTTACCCAGCCCTGCATGGAATATGCCCAAGCTTGGCCCTTACCTAGGATGCCCACAGAACTACCCACATAAACTTCCTCAGAAAAACCCAGTCATTGACCCAAAGTTCCTTTCTGACATTTTCCCCCTGAAGTAATAATAATTCTTAGAGGCATTTGATTCATAAATAAAACCAAGTCATTTACTTNGTAGTCAATTGTTGGTACCAAGTGAAAATGCCTGCTGATTCCATGAAGTTCTTCAGAGANAGGGAAGTAATTCCTAGGGGAACACAGGAATGTGTTCAATGTTCCATCCAGGAACCTGCACCCCACTCAGGTGAGGCACGTTCGGGGTACCCATAGGCAAACTTATGTATACCAACTACCTTTCAACCTTTTAAATTAGTGGAGGTCACTTTCATGGCAAAGTGAGAGGCTTCTAGGGCAGAGACAGGCCCCGGTAGCCAATTACAGAACACTGAAGATCACTGAAAGCCACCAGAAGCTGCAAGCCAGGGCTAGGCAGAGGACAGATTCAGACCCTGCGGAGGGTACCTACCCTGCAGGACATCCTGATTTCTGACTTCCACATCCACGCTGGAATAGAAAAATGCCTGTTGGTTGAAGCCACTGAGTGTGGGATGATTTATTGAATCAGCCCTAGAAAAATGGTACAGTCCTTAACCCAAGGAAGANGGAGGGGTTATTTTATTCCATGCCGCTCTCCACCAGAGANCCTGAGCATCNGTACCAAATGTACAGAAAGAACTGGCCATGAGGCCAGTTCTCCTGAAGGAAACAANAAGATGGGCCATGCCAAGGCAGGAGCTGAGTCCTCTGAGGAATGAGGACAATTAACAACAAGGCTAATGACCTTGGATGANTGAGAAGCCACTTGGATAATTAAAGCCCCTCAAAAGAACGCTGAAAATGACAGCCAACATATCAAGAACATCTATCTAGATGATCTGAAAGAGCCAGAGCAGGCAGGGGTGTATAGCAACATAAAATGGAAAGATACAGACCTAAACACAGTTTAGGCTTTAACCTGTGATGACGTAGGAGAAAGAGCAATACTGTGTGAGCTGTGTGAGTCATCACCGGACCGTAGGGACACTGATGCCACCTGAGGGTGTATTGACGAAGATAGTAACAAAAGTCTGGGGAGGGTACAGGAAGGTGGCAGACAATCCTAGACCTAACGGGACACCCATCTTTGGTGCTGGGTGCCAGATGGTGATGGGGAAGGAGTGGCATCTGCAGAGAAACAAAGATTCAGTAGGAACACTTGCTCTTCTGAACCCCTAAAGGATAGCCCAGTGGGTGGAAAGTTCGGTTTCATAAAAAGAAAATTTTCTCCAGTGAAGGCAGTGGCTCCAGCAGCCTAGCCTGGAGGGGGTGAAGTAGCATGAGGGGCAGGGAGCCCCCCGAAAGCCCTCGGCACCCTGTGTCAGGGCCTCCCAGCCCCCTCCTGTGATCTACCTCATCTTCTCAGTCCCAAACCACTCTGAACAGATGGGTCTTACATTTGGCCAAGACTGTTTCCAACAGCAATTCCAAATATAAGCCCAAGAACATTCCAGGCCTTCTGTGCTGTGGTTATTTTAGAAGCCTGCTGGTGCAGATCTGTAACTGTGGGCCTGTGTGAAGGCCAGACATGCCTTGTCAGTTCTGTGGAGTACAGAGGGGGGTCCTGGAACCCCAGGAGAGATGGTAGAAGGGTGTGTTTGTGGGCAAAAGAGGGCTCCTCTTAATATCACCACATATTCCCACAGAGACAGACAATGCCCCATCACATAATACCTGGGTGGGTACCTCAGTGCCTCTGCTGCTCAATTAAGGAGCTCTGCTCTGAGTCAGCACAAATTGGAGGTCAGCATACTGATAGCAGTTCAAATGGGACCTGGGGCTGGGGTGTGGCTCAGTGACTGAGCACTTGGTCAGCTTCCACGTATGAAACTCTCTGTTTTACCCCCTCCACAGCTGGGGGCAGAGAGGATAAAGCAACTGCTGGAGTCTGGGCTTTGCAAAGGCCAAGTCAGGTTAGCCTCTGAAATCCCGTCCATTTCCAGCCTGTGGCTGTTGATGAGGGACTTACAGAGGCTCCATGCTAGGTACAGCATACATGTTCTTATTCTGTCCTCACAATCATCCCATGAGATCCACACCCCTATCACAGAGAAGACTGGAGTTAAGACAGGTCCAGGGGCTCACTCCAGGTCACACAGCCTGGAAACAAACTGAGTTCTGCCCAGCCCCAAATCCCATAGGCTCCATAGCCCCTCCCAATTTAGGGTAGGAGACAAGCCAGTGGCTCACCAGTGTGGATGTCAGCCATTTGAGTCAAGGGTCTGAGGATATTATTTGATGTCTCTATCACTTTAGGTGATTTGGAAGCAAGAGTCAATTGTGTTCTGGAACTGCTTAATAAGTCATAGGAGACTGCTTAAAAAAAAATTACAGCGGATAACAGAGCAGCAAACAAACATGGGATGACACCAGAAATGACACTGCCTGCCATCACAAAAAGCCAGTGTGTTATGGTGTGTCACCATGCTCATCTACAAAAATGACAACAACAATAAATGGGTGTTCTGGAGCCCATCGCACACCGGCGCACACTGTGGTCACTTATCACTCGGACAAGCTAATGGGGCTTGCATCGCTCAGTAGCTGTCAGCAGTGTTTGTTTCAAAGGACAATAGGTCTCTTCATCACCCTCCCCTCCACATCGGGACTCTGCAGATTCAGGCTCCAGGTCACTAGGTTGGTGAAACCCCTCTCTACAGTGGGTTTCTCCTTTCATAGTAATTTTTTTTCTGGTAGCCCTTTTATAGCCAGATACAAGCACNCACCATAGAATTCAGTGAACAAGTCAGTTTGGGCTATGTACAGAGTTGAACAACCATCACCATGATCTAGTACTAGAACGTGCTTATTATCCAGCAAGCAGCAACTGATTTTAACAGGCAAGGCCATGTCAGAAGTTACACGATGCAGCTCAGAGACATACACCAAATCATAGCCTTCAATGTCAGGCTCAATTGCAAAAGTGGAACTGTTGGTGGTGTCACCTGGGAATGTTCCTTCCAGTGACTGCTCTGTGCTCCAGACTTCTCAGAGATATAGTCTGAGAAAGGGTTGAAGACCAACACTAGTATAGTGGCCATTAGGTGTACTGATCCCTCCTGAGCTGGCTCTCCCCAAAACACTGTCCCCTCCATGAACTGCCCCCCTTCACCTGACAGCTTCTCATGTCAGGGGCTGCATTTCCTCACCCAAGAGCCCCTGAAAGGTAGACACACTTGTATCTTTCAAATAACTTTCCGCCCGCGTCTGCCAGTGTTGTGGCCACATGAAGGCCATAATAAATGGAACACAGAAATGGTCGCCAGGGCAGCTGGCCTCATTATTCTCCATTTGCCAGCATCTACATTCAAATCACAGATCAATAGCTTCCCAGACTCTGATATGATACATCAATAATCANTATAAATATTTTTCCTACATGAAAAAAAAAGGCCATTTCATGTAGCTTTAAGAAAGTTCTGTCTTCCTGAATTACAAACTGTGACTACTTCATCATGAGCTATGGTGAGGCAGGACTGGCCAGGCCAGGTTACTTGAAGAAATGTCTAGGGTCACTTTAGGCCAGACAGGTGACACAGAGGAGGCACATGTTATCTAAGTAAGAATATCTAGGTCAGAGATGTAAAACATCTAAGTGACACGAGACTCCTTGTTGGCTGGGACACTGAACAGGGGTCTCCTCTCCCCATGGCACCTGAGGTTCCTTGAGCACAAGTGAGTTCTGTGTCTATCTCTGCCTCTTCCAGTGTGTCCATCACACCAGTGTTCACTGAATAGGGACAAATCCTCTGGTGATATTACAAGCACTCTTGGCACCCCTGAGACATAGAGCTTACATAATACCTCTCACTACGCACTTGTGATCCTGATGGCAGACAAAGATCCTGAACAGGTGAGAAAATCTGGAGGCTCCAAGCCAGCCTATATCTGGGGCATGGGACCTCATGGTGAAAGGGTGGCTGCCACACACCAGGGCTACCTAATGGGTGACATGCACTGACCACTCCTACAACATAGCTCCAGAATCCTTAGGTGTGACAAGTCTGGGCAGTCCTCCAGATTACCCAGAGTCTACTCCCAGATCCCAACCCATTTGGACACCCTTCCCATCTCAGCAAATAGAGAAACATTTTTCTTACCCCGGGGTGTCTCCTCCACTGTCCTCACTGAACTGCCCTGTGGGAATGCACAGGACATCCAATGGCCTGGTGAATGTACCCTCAAGATCAACAGTTTGTAAGCTNCAGGACTCAAGTCTGAAGGTCCTTATTCCAATCACAAGTCATAGTCCCTCACCTGGCCACCCCAGATAGTCTTCACACAGCACCCTGACAAAGACATCCACTGTTCTATGGTATGGCTGCTGCAAGAGACTCCTCCCTGCCCAATGGTCTGAAGCCAATGCTCCCAGGCCTGGAGAGGCCCAGCTGGGAGGAGGGTTTTAGCAGCAAATGATCCCACCTCAGGCCAANGATCTGTAGCCACTCTGAGGCTTCCCTGGGCCAGCTCCCTTCCACTGGAGCCAATTCCTTCCCTAGTTTGCTCTCTTGGATGCTGAGGTAAGTAAGCAAGGCCAGTCAGGACTCAGTCCCCCATCTCATCTTTACTGCTCACATAACTTTGCAAAAACCAGAAATCTCTTCTCCTTTCTTACCAGAACTATCCCTGCTTTGGCTGAAAGACCCATCTTACCCAGGGGAATCCTCCAAAGAATTCACATCCAGTGGCTAATGGATGGGAAATACCCCAACCAGGAACAGCGCTGAAGGTCGATCACAGCCCCAGTGAACCATGAAGTCAGCTAATGCCTCTGTGGGGTGCATCAGNGATCCACTCTTCCTCTTCACACCCCTCACAGGGTGGTTTGCAGAATCCTGCTGCATAGAACAGCAGCCTTCAGTCCAGAGTCAGCNAGTTCCCATGAGCTTGGGTCTAGCTGTCTCTGTGTGTTCTGCAGTCATGACCTTAAACCCCCCCCCACGCCACTCATACAATCCCTCCTCCCTCTCTTCAACACGACTCCCAAAGCTCAGCCCAGTGCTTGGCTGTTGATCTCTGCTTCTGCTTCCATCAGTTACTGGATGAAGGCTCTCTGATGACAATTAGGGTAGTCACCAATCTGATTACAGGAGATGGCCAGTTCAGGTACCCTCTCCACTAATGCTAGGAGTCTTAGTTGGGGGTCATCCTTGTGGATTCCTGGGAGCTAGCATGAGACCTACCTAGGCCGTCTGCATGTGTGTGACAGTTGTGTAGCTTGGTCTGCTTATGGTGATCCTAGTAGTGATA
Source organism: Neotoma lepida (assembly GCA_001675575.1). Classification (NCBI taxonomy): domain Eukaryota; kingdom Metazoa; phylum Chordata; class Mammalia; order Rodentia; family Cricetidae; genus Neotoma; species Neotoma lepida. The sequence goes on from LZPO01052247.1 coordinate 371,296, forward strand.
TCAGGACCTGTCCCTGGCGCTTGAGCTGCCTTTTGGGAACCTATTCCCCCATGCTGGGTTGCCTCACTCAGCCTCGATGCAGGGAGAGGAGCTTAGTCCTGCCTCAACTTGATGTGCCATGCTTTGTTGACGCCCATGAGAGGCCTGTCTCTTTCTGACTGGAGACAGAGGAGGAGTGGATGGGGGAGGATGGAAGGGAGGGAAAAGAAGGAGAGGAGGAAGGGGAAACTGAGGTTGGAATATAAAATAAGTGAAAAAATGTAATTAATAAAAAAATCAATCAATAGCAGCCTTCAGTGTCCATGCTAGGAATGAGCCACCACAGAGGNACAACTGGTTCTGTGAGACCCAGGTGTGATGGAACCCCAGCCTGGCTACTTCCTCATTATGGAGAGGTAAGGAATATAAGGTGAAATCTATCCACCGCACCTGTGCGGGGGTCACACTCACCCTCCCACTTGCTGACAAAGCTCAGTGAGGCAGTATCTGAGCAGGGTATGACACAGGACTCAGGTGAGCAGGTGCACTGATTTCACCGAAGCCTGTGCTCACCCCTCCATCCACTAGCCACGGGCTCCATGAAGCAGATGGATGGCTTAGCATCACATGTACACAGTGCCTTCAGTGCACAGAGGGTGCTCAATAATATTTGATGAATGAATGTTAAGCATGCACATTTAATTAGATAACAGCTCACTTCCCCCATTTCACTGATGAGAAAATAAGACACAGATAGCACAGGTTTCTTGCCGCAGGTAGCAAAGGCTCTAGGTCGCAGAGCTAGGATTTCGAGGCAAGCTGTTTGGGTATCCAGAGATGGTCCCTANNGCACATCATCGACTTACACATCTGNACACACACTTGGTNATAGAAGCTGCTCCCCATCTACACACCTCCACACATTCTGCAGACTATGAGGACTCAATCAAGCCTACATCTCCATCCAAATGCTTAGCCTCACTCTAACCGTGCTGTGGGAAACTACATACGAATGGACAAACCTCATCTAATGCCTCCTTCCTTCCTAGTTTATATGTAGACTAATCACCTAACCAGTCCAGATGGTGGCTAAAAAGTCGGTTTATATAAGCAGATGAAGAACACAGCTCCCCAGGCTTCAAGGCCCAAGGGATTAGGGTCAAGATGGACATCGACCTAACTGAGTGGAGCCCTTCTTCCCTGTAGGCCCATCACCATGAAATATAGAAGCAACCGTTCCTGGATGGTCATTTCTGGGCATCGTGCTTTGACTAGATGGAATGAAAATTAAACCTGGAGACACTATAAAAACCTTAACAAATGGTGCAGAGCCCCTCTTCTAATGTCCCTTGAACAGAAGAAGAATGTGACAGGGCCAAGAGAGCCAGCACCTTCCTCGTGAGCCATTCCTCATATAGAATGGGAAAGCTCGAGTGGCCTTGAGTTAGGAAACAAACTCTATTGGTCATCTCACAAATGAAAAATGCAGGGAGAAAAAAAAAAGACTGGGCCATTTCAGAGAGGGAATAAATGAAGAAAAATTCTGCTTGTCTGTTGGTGACTTCTTTTTAATTAGGTGGACAATTTAGCCCAAGAATCCATTAGTTCTAAATTGTTGCCGTTTCTTATAAAAAGACTTAGAACATGAATTCGTGCCTGGCCTCTGTCATTCAAACCACTCCACAGACTTCTTTTCATTATTCCTCTATCTTCCCCCAGGGTGGGGGTTGGACTTATTGCTTCTGTCTTTCTCTAGGAACTTAAAAGTCACTAGTGTGAGCCTCCTCCAATCNCAGCACGTTCAACCCCTCTGCCTTTAATCTATTAACAGAAATAAAGGCTAACTGTGAATCAGAAACTACAAACGACCCTCCTCCACCCCAGCTGACTTGTAGAATTCAACGAACAATTTGGACCAATCCAACTGGCACGGAGCAGCCCAGGGCATCTCCCATGTGCAGGAGTCAAGGCCAAGGAATAGCTAAAGGGGGCCAAAGGCCCAGGAGCCAGTTCGACTAATGAGGACTTGGGCTCTAGTGTTTGTTTCTTCAAGAGTAACCTAAACACACAATATTTATCATTCTTTCTGCTTGAGTCAGGGAAGGAGCTGAGCTGGCCACTCCAGACAGGCCAGGAGCTATGGGTTTCAAAAAGGCGAAATTCCCACTGTTGCATGTTTTTGTAATGTTTCAGAAGTAGCAAACAGCTGCTGCTCTCAGTAACTCACAGCACATGACAGCCCTCCTGTGTGCACTGGAGCTGGCATCAAGTTGAAGGTATTCTTCTCTGGGCTACAGGGCAGGCATCAGGTTCCCAAACACCCAGAAGAGTGGCTGGACCAGGGGATCTGTCTGTGGCACACAAGATATGGCAACAGTATTGGGATGGCAGACCAGCANCTGGATCACAAGAGATCTGCTAGCCAATCTCTCCCTTGCTGCTCCGATGACACCATCGGCCACATAGGGAAAGCCTGGTGGCCAGGGATTGAGAGCTGCCTCCAGCCAAATCAGAAAAAAACAGAGGTCTGTGCTCCAACAGCCCTGCAGAAACCTGGTTCCGCCACAACCATGGGAGTGTGGAAGTTGCTCAGTCTCCCTCCCAAGCCATCGGGTGAGACCCCAACACTCACAGACACCTTAGCCCTAAAGCGGAAAACCCAGTGACGATGCATTAAGGCCCCTGATCCCCAGAAACTCTGAAACAGTGAGTGGGCAGTAGAAGCTATGACATCCTGGAGCAATTTGTCACACTGTTAGTACCTAATGCTGCAGGCCACCTGCCTAACACATGCTACTGCTAGACAGCCCCTCCACCCTCCACCCCCAGTACTATCACACTGGTCACAATACAGTCATACTTGCAGCCCTGGACCACTATCACGGCTTGCCATTCAACAGCGAGGCACCCAGCATAGCACCTAGCATTCAGTAAGGGCTCGATAAGTGCTTCCATGGATGAAATGTTTGTGTTAAGTTGAGGGCAAGAGAGGCTGAAAGCTCTCGCCTGCAGTTTCTGGCCAAGGTTATCTCTTCTTTAAAGACAAGCAAGAGGGAAACACAGAGTGGGCCAGTTCCACCTCCTGCAAGGTGGTGGCCCACAGCTGGGCCAAGAAGGCAGGTAGAGCAGGTCCTACTTCTGGCCACGAGTCTGTGCCTGGCCAGCATGGCTGTCCTGCTACTCCAGGGATCAGGTTCCTGGCACTCCTGTCCTCAGCTGTGGATGCACAATTCTAGGAAAGGACACTCTGGGGGAAGATGCCTCCACCCTCCATCAAGAAGACATGAGCTCTCTATATGCAATGTCCTNTCTTGTGGTAGTTTGAATGTAATTGGCCCCCATAATCTCACAGGGAGTGACACTATTAGGAGGTGTGGCTTTGCTGGAGTGGGTATGGCCTTGTTGAAGGAAGTGTGTCACAGTGGTGGTGGGCTTTGAGGTTTCCTATGCTCAGGATACTGCCCAGTGTCTCAGTCNACTTCCTGTTGTCTGCAAGATGTAGGACTCTCAGCTACTACTCCAGCACCATATCTGCCTGCACACCGCCATGCTCCCCATCATGATGATAATGGACTAAATCTCTGAAAACGTAAGGGAGCCACCCCAATTAAATATTTTCCTTTACAAGAGTTGCTGTGGTCATGGTGTCTTCACAGCAATAGAACCCTGACTAAGACATCTCTACTCAGGGTGGTTTTCTCCTTGGATTACTTTCCATCCTTGTCTGTGTGGCCGACTCCTATTCATCCTTTAAAACCCAGCCTGGAAGCAGCTCCTCCAATAGAAGGGGGGTCCCCTGCACTGGGAAGCTTGCTCCCTTTCTCTTCCAGCTGTAGTCGGTAGAACCAAGACAAACACTGGCAACATGCCTGTCTCTCCAGCTAGCTTGGTAGTTTGAGTCTCCCTAGGGCTGGTACACACAGACAGCTCAGTCCTCATCTGCCCAGAATGCTTGCCAAAGCCTCAGTTCTTAGGCCCTGAAACTGGGCACTATCTGATGACCTTCCTTAAAATTAAGCTGTAGGAACAACAGTGGTGATCAGAAAGAATGTTCTACCAGGAACTTGGGCTGAGGTGGCATGGGGAACAAAGGAGAAGCAGCTGTCAAAATACCTCAGTGGTGGTGAGGGTCAGTTTCCTCAAGACTATCTTTTGCAGTTATGTAATCCTGCTGTCCCGTGCTAGGAAAACCCAGCCCACTCCATGGGGGGGGGGTGTCCACTTCCAGCCTAGAAGAGAAGGTAGACATGGCTGCCTTGGGGACCACATGAAGTGGCTGCCTTGTGGTATGGACCCAGGAGACTGCTGTGCCCCAGGCTGCCCCAGGCTGCCCCAGGCTGCCCCAGACAGATAGTCCTCTGCCCAGTAATCTAAAGCAGAGCTGGGGACTTCTGGAGCCTCATAAGAATTTGGAAACCCAGTTCAGCAAGTGGGAGGGGCAAGCATGTGCTTGCAGGCAGCCATGCTAGGGGCTAGATCGCATATTCACAAAACTGCGCTCAGATATATGCACATGGCACATGTATGCATCTGATAGGAATGAGGTATGGAAGAATACACATAAAAACATAACTAATAGTTACCTACATGGGAGATCATGCATGGTCTGTTTCCTTTATAGTTTCTGATGCATTCCCTTAACACCTCTACAATAAACACAGCTATTGTTATGGTCGGGGCCTGGAAGCCATGCCATCTGAGGAAGAAATCAGATAGGCATTTCCTAGGGCTACAGTAACAAAGTGTCACACATGACAGGAAGTTCTTCATCTNTCATTCAGGAAGCTAGATTTGTGAAATGTAGGTGTTGTTAGCAAGGCTAGCTTCTTCTGAGGTACCTCCCTCACAGCTTTTAGGGAGTGCATCCCTTGGCTTGTGGCCACATCCCTTCACATGATAAATTCCCTAATCCATCTGCAAAGGTCCAATTTCCAGACAAAGCTACAGGACTTAGGATTTCAGCATATCTTATTTGGGGCAGTGATCATAATTCAGCCCATAGGAAAACATAGAAAATAAGAAACAAAGGGCTGCAGGCCTTGCCTTTAAATATGAGGTAGCTATCATAGTTTGAAATGATTAGATTGGATTGTATGGCTTACAGGAGAATAAATAAGAACAAGGTGTGGACAAAAGACAGTTGATCTCCAGGCAGGAAGCTGAGCTGTTCTGACCTAGACTGGCCATCTTGAGTGGCAACCTCTCGTTCTGGATAAGATGGTGTTTGGAGGGCACAGCAGACTAAGTGATGTAAAGGTCCTGACAGTCTACAGCGTACACAGCATCACCATCCTGGTACTGTCTGATCAACTGTACCAGTTCTACTCCATCCAGACCTGGGCAAGTCCTGACCTTATCAGAGGCAGAGCAACCTGTCAGTCATTTCCCCCTTTTTGTGTTTGCAACCTGTCAGTCATTTCCCCCTNTTTGTGTTTCCAGGGAAGCTTGGGGAGGTGGGGGTACATGTTCAGAGCTGTTTGGGGGAAAGGACCCACCAACCAAAGCCATAAGGAATTCTGGGAATCAGAGCACACAGAAAACCCCAACACACCTGACACCAAGGGCATCCCCAGCCCTAACAGCACTTGTATCCTCTGTCCCTCGGTCAGACCCACCAGAGGCTAGTACCCACAGACCACAGTCAAAACTGCAGAGAAAATAGGCCACGATTTGTTTAAATGCAAGGAGGCTTGCCCTCAGAATAACATTTATGTAAGAAACAGCAGTAACGTCGCAAGTTAAGCTTGTTTATTATTTTTCTTAAACAGGCAAATCTTCTCTGTGATGAGATGAAAACATTGTGCTCCAAAAAGCCCTTTCTTTTCACCAAAAATGCAAAGCATGACACCCCCCACTCACCTCTCCACGGGGTCCCTGAGCATGACGATGAGTTTGGCTTCGGGCTGAAAGGCATGAATGAAGTCTTGGGTCAGGAATGGTGGCTCGCCATCTGTACTGTTNTCATAGAAGAAGGTCCAGGCATTGTTATCCCACATTGTAGAGGCGCTAGCCTCTCCTGCAAACAGACAGGGAACAGATGCTGGGCCATAGAGTCTGGGCTCCCACTGTGAGCTGGAGGCCAAGCTTGGCTCCTGTGCCTTCCTCTTCAATAGCCATGACCGGGCAAGCTTATTCGCCATTGTTGGCAGATGGGACTCTGAGGTCTGGTGAGAGGACAATTGGCACCCACCTCTGCTGCCACCACCCCCACCCCCAGCTTCTTCCTTCGGGATGAACAAAAATACAACCTTTACTAACACCTAGGGCTTTAATCTCACAATATTTGGCTTTGCTGGCAGCTCATAGCTCTGTGGCATTTTTAAGGGCCCACTGAGAATCTACTAGACGGTTTCCTTCAAAATGTGTCAGGAAGAGAAAAGAGTCATTTGGGGAAGCTGACCCTCACTGGAAAGTTGGATGCAGTTCACATCTATCTTTCCTTGGAACCATAACAGTTAGTCACAGGGCACAATCTAGGACCAAATGAGAGGAAGACTTTGCCAGAAGCCCAGGGGTTCTCAGCCTTAGCCCCCACATCCCCACATGGCCAGCTGTCCACTGCCCACACCTCACCCCTGCTCTTTACATAGCCAGTAGTCTGTAGTGGCTGGATAAACAGGGTCCAACACTATTTAATCAGAGTCTGCCTGACAAAAGGATGAAAACATTAGCATAGCTTTGAGAAAAGAGGTGAGACCAAGATACAGGCACTTAAACAACAGAGACTCTTAGATAACTGAACTAATTATTATTGTTGTTGTTGTTGTTGTTATAGTGTATGAGTGTGTGTATGTGTGTGTGTATGTGTGTGGTATGACATTTGTCTGTCTTTCTTTCTTTCCTCCTTTCTTTCTTTCTTTCTTTCTTTCTTTCTTTCTTTCTTTCTTTCTTTCTTTCTTTCTTTCTTTCTTTCATCTTGGTTTTTTGAGACAGGGTTTCTCTGTGTAATGGTTCTGGCTGTCCTGGAACTCGCTCTGTAGACCAGGCTGGCCTCGAGCTCACAGAGATCTACCTGCCTCTGCCTCCCGAGTGCTAGGATTAAAGGTGTGTGCCACCACTGCCCGGCTGACATTTGCACTCGTATGTACACATGTATGTGTACCTGCTTATGAAGACCAGAATTCAACAAGGAATGTCTCCCCCTATTGCTCTATCTTTATGAATCTGGGACTCTCACTGAACCTGGAGCTTGCCAATTGCCTAGACAGGCTGGCCAGCAAGCCCTAGAGATGCTCCTGCCTCTACCTCCCCAGCACTAGGATTACAGGAGCATACAGCCATGCCCAGCTTTCTCCAGGGATGCTGGAAATCCAAACTCAGGTCCTCNTGCTTGTGCAACAAGGGCTTTGCAAATAAGCCATCTTCCCAGCTGCATTTATCTTGTTCTGTTTTGTGACTGTCTGTAGAAATATAGAAGGAAAGGGACTCCAGGGATCTAGTGTGAGGACAGCTGGTACCCACCCTTCCATAGCTACCACTACCCCCACCCTAATTCTTCAGGATAAACAAGCCAGTCAGCCCTATACTTGATTTCTGGACATGGACCATGTGCCACATCTCAATGTCATTGGTTCAGGGACAGTCTGAGTTAAGGGGTTTCCCTGGTCAGTGATAAGCACATTATAATCAGATAGTAAGCCCTATAAGCACATTATGGTCATGTGTGAAGGTAGTAGGCCCTATAAGCACATTATGGTCATGTGTGAAGACAGGAGGCCCTATTCTTCTGCTCGGTCTATGATAGTGTCAGGTGAACACCTCTATCCCAGCCTTCTTTCCTTTCTTAGTTTATTTTAAAAATCATAACAGAGAAAAGACAAGCCAAATCTTTGGCAAATCTCCTCACCACAAAGCAGGGGATAAGAAATGAGAGTGGAGTATCTAACCTGTAACTGGCACAAATTCTGCCAGATCTCAAAAGGGAGCTGGTTCTAGAACCATGCAGGCATTGGTCCATCTTCCCATCTGTCTGTCCACCCAGTCTTCATCCACTCAGAACGAATTCATTTGACAGCTAATTCGTGCCCCACATTGTCTTGGCAGTGGGGACCGATGAGGGAAACAAGACATGTAAAGACTGTCTCCTCTAAAAGGAGATTAAAAGTTCAAGAAGCCATCAGGTACTAAGTGAGTGGACAGGGGCAAGGCGCCCTGCAGGCAGAGCAGGGCTTTCAGCATCCCCAGCCCCACNGAACCTAACTGCCTCAGTCCTGAGACCCCGAGTGTCTCTCCTGCCAGAGGCTGCTGAGAGGAAGGGCCTCCTCCTCTGATCCATGTGACCCTTTNACCTCTGCCAAGGCCTTCATTGGGAGGAAGAGTTGAAAAGGGGATGAGTCACATTCCAGGGCTGGGAGAAGCAGGGTCCTGATCTGGTCCAGCAATCCTATCTTATAGACCTGCAGACTGGGATGAAAACAAAAACCTGACTTGGCATAGAGCTGGCTGGTGACATAGGCAGAGCCAGATGCCAGCTTGTCATCTGCTTCTCCACACTGCCTATCACACCAAGAGGCTATCATAAGACATAGCACCAAACCTGGCTTGGAGTAAATATCAGTGTAGTATTTTTATTTCTTNTTCTTTTTGAAATACAGCAGTAACTATAATTAGGAACCCAAACGAAAGCTTTCCTTTCTCATTCATTTTCTAAGTCTGTTTCTTGGCTTTGGGAGGAATATTTTTAGCTCTTTCATAGAACCTGAGATTTCCCCCAGAGGCATATGGTATGGGAGTCTCAGCAAAATATTAATTAGACTTATTAAATGGAGTGTTTGCACCCTTGAGTTTGAAATTTAAAAAAAATTTAACAGCCAATTCATACTGTAGATATGAGGGTGGGTAGAGTTCATTCCCAGTGGATCCAGAGATTTTACTTATGATTTAAAAAAAAAAAATCAACCCATCCATCAGTCCAGGCTTTGGCAGATGCCAGAATCTCCTCACAGAGTCAGGGACACGGTCCTCATGCAAGTGGCTGGTCACTATCCATCCTGCTCACCCAGAAATTCATNTGATTTAGAGAACCAAAATGTAATGGACCCAGGAGCACAAAATAGATCATTGCCTCGGGGAACCAATTTAAGTGAAATGTATGATTCAATTTCTCCTTTTCAGAAGGCGTCAGAGATAAACGCCTCATCCCAAGCTAAATCTGATGAAGAGTTCTGTCGGATGACATGAGTCTGGCATCCAAAGCACAGAGTCGGGGCTGGAGATGGCAATACCCACCCCACTGTGTGCCATCATTTGCCGGGGGGTGGGGGGTGGGGAGCTTCAGGTACTCTTACCATTTGAAAGAACGCAAAGGATGAAGGGAGGGAGCTGTGAGGGAAAAAAATGTGCTAACTTGATTAGCTGCAATAATCATTTCAGTATGTGTATGTATCAAAATGTGTACATCTAAATATAAACAAAATTTTTTGATTTTCAATAAAATTCTTACAAATTTTTTTTAATCAAGCCATCTCAGTTTGTTTCATCTTCCATTGCTTTTTGTTTGGCTTTGCTTTGGTTTTGCTTTGTTGAGACAGGGTCTTGCTAAAGAGCCCAGGCAAGCCTCACACTCAAGATTCTCCTGCCTCCACATCCTGAGCACACGCCACTCAAACAACTTCATTTTGAATGCTCAAGGGCTCCAGGGTCACACAGCAACTCATCCCAGAGCGTGTGTGCAGAGCACTGCTGAGACCNAGTGGAGATGCCGCCTCCCTCCCACAGTCCTCGAGTTCAATCAGTGACTCATCAGAAGGCTAACCCGGATCATCACTATGGAAAGAAGTAAAGCACTCTTGCTTCACTTAAGGAAAAACAAAGAAATGGTAACTTTCTTAAAAAGCCATTTCAGCCATCCTTGAGTCTGCACCGAATAAACAAGCTGATTAAATGTTTCTGCTGTATAGTAATGGTACAAATAGTGTGATTGTTTTACCNGGGGTAAGAGTGACAGCCATGTGGGGAAGGGACTCAACCTGCAAATGCTCTTCAGGTGAGGCAGAGCTGGGCCCAGAGCATGGACCAGGACCCCAAAGAGGTTCCTTCTGCCAGCTCCCCTGAAGCTAGCTACACAGAAGCTATCCTTACCAATAATGATTTTGTTCATTTTGCTCTGCTGCTCTGCAGAGGCAGCCTGCAGTCCTTGATGGATCTGGTGTGCAGCCAAGTCAAAGAGGTCCAGGTAATCTTCCACAGGGTATCGGTCTCGTAGTCCGTCCCTCAGGCGGACAATTCCTACAGGAACCAAGAAGTGAGTTACTGGCTGGGTGGTGGTGGCACACGCCTTTGATCTCAGTACTTGGAAGGCAAAAGCAGCTCTCTATGAGTTTGAGGCCAGCCTGGTATACAAAGAGAGTTCCAGGATAACTAGGGCTACACAGAGAAACCCTGTCTCAAAACAAAACAAAAATTTAAAAAAAAAAAAAAGTTGAGTTACTGAAGACAATTTTGCCACTAATAGGGTGATGGCCTCCTGAAGCATGACCAGAAAGGGAGGAAAAGACCAAGGGGACCTAACTTTAGCAGCAAAAGACTTGATACAGGTAAGCTTCCTGAGGAGGCACATAGGTGTAGGATGGAGAGCTCTGTCAACTGCCAGCCTGCTTCGGTACACACATGCCTTACAAGGTGAAAGACACCACCACTGCTGGGCAGTGGCCACTTAAGAGAGGCCACGCCTACTCAAGAGATAGAAAAGGGCTACATGGAGGGCTAGAGCTGAGAACTGATTAACATTTTCACCAAGAGAGATTAAAGCAGATGCACAGAAGTGGCACCTAGGATTCCAGTGGTGTGCCAAATACAAAGAAGGACAAAAGCTAGGCAGCAAGGAAGCAGCATCCTGTCACCTGCATGGCGCCTCTTTCTTCAGTGCTCCATGGTACTCAACAGCTGCTCTAATATGGATGCATTCCGTCAAGCACCCTGCTACTTGTCCAAACAGCAGGGTGAACTGATAGTGCCCCGGATGAACATAGACTCTGGCATCCACCACACCCATCTTAAATTTGTTCCCTGCCTTCAAATAGCTTGTAAACATTTAAAAACATACACCGCCCAGTACCACAGCTACCAAAGTTACTGCAAAGTAGAAAGAAAACAGTTCTGGCCAAAATAACAAGAGATTCAAGGTGATATTGAACATCAGCAGCTGAGGTGCGCCCTGTTCTTCCCTCCTTCCTGCCAGGGGGAAGCTGGTTCTCTTCAGGAGGAACACGGGCTGTGGTGGGAGAGTACGTGTTCATTGATGTATGTACATCAAATGCATTAGGAAGACAGACTTTGGCTCCTCAGCAGCTAGTGCTAAACCACTCCTGAGTGAGCAACAACAGGAGGAAATCAAACATTTGTCAGGAAAAGTTAGTCTAAGGAAAATGTCTAAGATTCTCTTCTAGTGACTTGGGTCCTTTATATGGAAACTACTCTCGTGGCCTGCCCAGACTTTGGCAGACAACAGGCCATGTATCACCCATTAGCTTCAGTGACCAAATGTCTCCTGGCAGAAGGAAAAGGTTATGGACAGGAAACAGTGACAAGGGCCACAGGGTGCCTGGGGCTGGGTGGAGCAGAACCAGCCTACAAAGCGGGTCAGAGCAGGCGGGGTCCACAGTCAGTCTTGTTGATCAGGGGTGAGATGTATCCCCACTGCATTTCAAACACATGAGGTAGACAGGACAGGTCACACAGCTGAGGCCAGAAGCTGTGTCTCCTCCAGGTGCGGTGGCTTCAGTAAAGCAGCCCAGAGCTGGGTGCCTGACACCCCAGTTCCTGACATGGATTGATCCCTGCTATGTTTGCATGTTAACATTCTTCAGGACAACTAAAAGAGCTAGGGATGTAACCCTCAGTAATACACAAACACACACACACACACACACACCACCGCCACCATGAACAACAACAACAACAACAACAGCAGCAGCAACAAGTTCCCATTCTGCACCTGCCCCTTGCCCTGCACACAGCTAGCACTCAACCAGTGCTCACTAGACGGGTCCTTGTCTGTGAAATGATGCTATAGTTTGAGTGTGTGTCCCAGAGGTTCCTGTGTTGGAAGCTTGGTAAGGCTGGTACCCAGAGTGGGATGCTGAGGGCCATGGACCCCTTTAAAAAGTCGAGCATGACAGAAGGTAACTAGCTTATGGGAGCTCTGCCAAGAAAGTTTAATACTGTTCTCTTGCAGTGACTTTGTTCCTGAGAAAGTGGTTTATTATAAAGCCAGGCCTCACCATGAACTTGGCCTCTGCTGCATCTGGCTAGTGACCTTTTTCCTTCTCTACCATCTTGTAATGTAGCCAACAGCCTCTCAACAGGACATTGACAGCATGCTTTTTGGAACCTTTAGCCCCTAGAACTACGAACCAAATAAATTTCTCTCCTTTTAAGTTACCCAAACGCTGGTGTTTTGTTGTTACATCACAAAGCAGATTAATGAAACTGTCTAATGACAAGGGCCATGCCTCTGAATCTCAATATATCTTCTCTCCAACCTCACCCTGCCTTCCTCCACAGAATCTCACACCCACCCCTCACCAGCCATAGCATGCATCCATGAAATGGCTAAAAGAATATGAGACCCAACACTCACCAAAACGCTTCCGGGTCCACCAGTGGGGCTCCTTGATGGCTGAGAATTTCACTTCTGGATGCAGCCGAAGGCGGTCATAAAGGTCAGTAGTTCCACACTTGGGTTGCCCGATGATATAGAAGTGTGGCAAGCAGCGCAAGCGGAAGTGCTTGCCATGCACGTGTGACAGGTGGCCCCAGAAGACTTTTCGTAGGGCGTCAAAAGTGGAGCGGAACCGCTTGGAATAGAGCACGTAGGAGTTGGTCAGGTAGGGGTCAGTGGTGTTCCTCCCAGAGAACTCCTCATACCAACAGGGACTCTTGCTGTTCGGAAGGAATTTATTGGGGATTACAGAAAACATCTGCAATCAAAGAAAGAAGGAGACAGACACAATGAAGGAGAACAATTAACAAAATCATACTCTAACCTAGCAGGAGTGGTGACCCACACCTGTAATCCCAGCCCTCAGGAGGCAGAGGCAGGTGGATCTCTGTGAGTTCAAGTCCAGCTTGATCTACAGAGCAAGTTCCAGGACAGCCAAGGCTACACAGAGAGACCCTGTCTTGAAAATAAAACAAAACAAATGAACATGATGGAGCTGGAGAAGTGGTCAACAGTTAGTGTATACTGTTCTGCCAGAAGAGCAGAGCTCAGTTCCCAGCCCCTACATCAGCAGCTCACAACCACCTGTAATTCCAGCTCCAGGGTATTCAACTTCCACTCTGGCTTCCAAGGGCACCTGCCCTCACATGCACATATACCTATACAGGCATACACACATGCACATGATAAAAAAAATTTGTCATTTTTTGAAAATACTAAATGATGATGATCTACAAAAGTGACTTTAACCACCATGACCCCACTCCAGGCAAGAAGTCCCCAAATGCAATGATGAAAAGAGATAGTCCTTAAATATTTCTAGTAGGGCCACTCAGGACAGCAAATTCCCTCCTTGGCATTCCGTAGTATAGTCANACAGTGCTATCTAATCCCAGAGGCTGTCAAATTATCTTTGCTGTAAGACTTCTAGGAAATGTTTGTCACATTTCACCTGTGTCCCCAAAGATGATGGTAGGGAAGGAGGCATCCCTTCTTTAAAAGCCAATCACCAAGAATGACATGAAGCTACTCACATGCAACTCTTGCCTCTTGAGATCTTGTAAGTCTGGGAGCTGCCTGGTCGTAAACTCAATCTTGGCAGCAATGCTGTCGATAATTAGTTTAATGCTTGGATAGTCCTTCACATAGGAGATATTATTTATAGAAGGTTGGTGGTGATGCTCTTTCATGTCACTTGGGTTCTCACTGTCCACCAAGTTGGGGTTGCTGGGAAAACCCCCATAATGGAAAGGAGATGAAATCAGAAGCTCCTGGTGAGCCCCCGAAAGAAGATAAGAAGCCATCACCAAGGTCATGATTATCAATCCAAAGACCAGGCTACATCGCTTCCCCTTCTTGAAGCGCAAAAACCCACCCCAGTTCTCATTGCCTTCGAGAACAGCAAGCAAGTTCATCTGCCTACTGTCCACACGAAACAGAATTTTGTTTTCTCCTTTGCAAGTGGGGCACACCTGATGACTGTGATGGGGGCCTCCTTGGCAGGCAACTTGCTGTTTGTGTGTGTCTTCAGGAAATAACTGTATNCAGCAATTAATGCAGTGCCTCATGGTAGAGCCCTTGGACAGCTGGCTTAGAGAGCCATGGACCAGCCCTCAAGGAGTCTGCTGGGAAACTTTAAGGGTATCCTGTGACGACAGAAGATGATGAGAAGGCACAAGCTACAGAAACACATGCAAAGGGCAGCAGACACCAACACACTAGAGAATGAGGCACAATTCTTTGGTTCAAATACGAAGGATCACACAAAAAAAGCAAATTCCAATAGTCTATTCTGCACCAGCCATGCAACACTGAATGAAGCAGCCACAGGTTCGGAAGCAAGTCTGCTCGTGCTTCAGGTTTTTCCCATGGCACCAAAGAAAGTTGGGGTGGCATCATCGGAGAGCATGGAGTCACATTGGAGATTAGAAGACATCATGGGATCCTCATTGATGGGTAGACTGGCATTCCTTCAGAATGTGTTCTCTTCGTGGGGAGCAGATTCTTATGAATGGCAGGTGACCTAAACATAAAGACAGGCAAGTTTTGCGGCATTACGTGGTAACTATGGTAATACAGGAACTGCTTCCCTCTTCCAGCTCTCCATTTCAGCCACACTTACTTGTTCACAAGCAACTCACAGATCAAACAAAGTCAATGGAGATGTTTGGGGTCTTTGTGCTTAGATTTGGGGTTCATTCTCTGTCACCAAATGTGACCACAAACACCACACTTTACATGACCCATATACCCTCCAGGACCTCTGCCTTCACACATCTGAGCGATGACATCCCAGTATCTCAAGGTTGTGTATCTACTGATTATGCACAGTCAGTTTCTTAGTTAGGTTTCTGTTGCTATAATAAAACACCATGACCAAAAGCAACTTGGAGTAGGGAGGATTATTTCAGCTTACACTTCCACATCACAGTCCATCACNGAGGGAAGTCAGGGCAGGAACTCAAGGCAGCAACCTTGAGGCAAGAGCTGAAGCAGAGACCATGGGGACACGCTGCTTACTGGCTTGTTCGGCCTGCTTTCTTACAGCCCCCAGGACCAACAGCCCAGGGATGGCACCACCCACAGTGAGCTGGGCCATGTCGGTCATTCATTAAGCAAGAAAGTGTTGTAAAGACACGCCTCCAGGCCAATCTGATGGAGGCGTTTTCTCAATTGAGGCTTCTCTTCCCACATACTGTAGCTTTTGACAAGTTGAAAAAGAGAGAGAGAGAAAAAGAGAGAGAGAGAGAGAGAGAGAGAGAGAGAGAGAGAGAGAGATCCAAGACCATCAATGATTTCCAATTTGAGGCATGAATCAAAATACCATTTTTACCTCAATGATAAATGCAAGGCATGGTAAGGAGGGGAATGGGAATGGCGAGGGGAAGCCAAGGGAAGCGGACTGTCTCCTCACAGCTTCTCCAGTCTCTCTGCTACAGCTTAAGAAGCAAAAGTTAATGAAAATTTAGCAACAATGAAATGATCCGCTTCTTCAGTCAAGTGTATCATATTAAAAAAAAAAATCTGACTTTAAGTTATTAAGCAATTAAATCCAATGTACAGAATTCCCCCGAGCCACGTAACACTTCAGACCTTGGAGTCATTTTTCACTTTCATCATCTGGGGAAGACGTGATTCTTAAAAATCCATTAACATAATGCCGTGGTTCTGAAGTGTATTTCCTTCCCAAATGACACTTCTTTGGAGATGTCATTAAAAGAGCAACAGATGAACTAATGAAAGAGGCTGACTGGATTTCTAGCTGCCATAAATGCTCCCCCACACTAGCTGTGTGACCTTAAGCTGTTCAACCTCTCTGAGTTCTCATTTCCTCACCAGTAAAATTAGAATAACAGTATTTTCTTGTAACTTTTTTAAGATGTGGAATTAATTAATGTGTGTGAAGAGTTTGTATAGGCCTGACAGGTGTTTAGTGACCCAGGAAATGTACACAACATGGGTAACAGCATCATCACTGGCCACAGTACCATCTTTAATTGCCAGTGAGTTCTAAAAGCATGTGATATGCACTCCCAGATGGGAAATCTAAGCCACGTTCTTTTTCCTTAATTACCCAAGGGTGGTGAACTCACGTCCCATCGTACTTGCATACACCTCAAACAATCCTCTGTCCCCAGAGAAGTGGCATTAACCAAGCCTTCATTACAGACTCTGCANATTGGCTAGAGATCTGAACAGTCACAACCCTACAGTAGAAACTTTCATGTCACTTGGATCCAAAGCCCGTGTTTTCTTCAAATATGTTGGCACAAAGTGGTGTTTCTTCCACCCACACAGTGTCCTGCATGCTGCCAGCATTTGTGCTTAAATATTTNGAGTGAGAGCTGGACAGATTCTATACAGTTCACCACTGCAGCACTTTGTGGATCTTTAATATGAAAGCGAGCCTTTGTGAAGCCACAGCCAGGAATATAATACACAAAAGTTGCATTGTACAGGACTGGGGGAATGGCTAAATGGATAAGTCACTTGCTATGCAAGCATGANAACCTGAGTTCAGATCCCCAGAACCCACATAAAAGCCAGACACCTCACCCCACATTTTGTTTTGTGGGAGAGGGGAGGCAGAGGCAGGAGAATTGCCAAGTTAGGAGGCCAGCTAGCCTGGTATATGCAGTGGTGAACAGAGAGAGTCTGCCTCAAGCAAGGTGGAAGACAAGGACTGACATGTGAAGTCATCTGACCACATTCGTGCCATGGCATGTGCCCCAAATTCACTCACACACAAACACACACACACACACTGTACACACACTGTACACACACACTCACAAACATACACTGTATACACACACGCACACGCACACATGCGCGCACACCCACACTCGACATTTTGGCCAAAGAATTATCATTCTAACCAGAAGGCCGCATTGAGGAACGTTAGTCTAAGGGGCTAGAGTCAGGCAGAGCCTGGGACAGCTGGAGGAACAGACTTGAGAGGCGTGGGAGGAGATGCCCTGGGACCAAGCTGGGTCCCTCTCCTCCCTTAGGGCAGCTGGGAGAGCACAGCAGGGGCCTGTGCTTTCAGCTTGCTCTATCACCCCTGACCCATTGCTGGGTACAAACAATCCTTCCAAATAAAGAAACAAAAGGGCAAGATCCCTCCTTGGAAACTCCATCCCTGAAGCCAAGAAAACATTTTTTTTTCACTTGTCAAAGACAAGGCCAAGGCAGGGTTAAAAATGAGGCTCCAAGC
>LZPO01052247.1:388716-404643 GCA_001675575.1 Neotoma lepida
GAAAGAAAAAAAACCAAACATGGACTTAGAAGCCACAGAACAAGAACCGACATCATCAGAATCCAACAGAATGGGCAGAATATTTCTAGCAAGAGCTAAGCTATCTTGTTTCAAGCAAAGTAAATAAACCTTAAGAATGGGGGAAGCAGATAATCTTAATGGGGGTTGATGGGACAGAGGACAGGCTCCAACACGCCCAGTGTTCCTGGTAGCTGAATCTCTAGCCAGGCAAACCACTCCAAGACTGGTTTTTTACTCATTAAAGAACTGCGACTACTCCCAAAACATTCCAAATACAGTGTGTTCTCATTTCATTCATTCATTCATTCGTTCATTCATTCACTCACTCACTAGTTCACTACACACTTTCTGAAGGCTGACCGTGTGCTGGGGACCGTGTCCCCTAAGGTGGGGACCAGAAGTCAATATAAGATGTAGCAGTAGGTACACTTGCACAGACATGTATACTTGGCATTCAGCCTCAGCCCCCCAGCACACAGCTTGGAATCTTTCTGGAGTGCCAAGAGTAGCCCCTTTCAATCACACCTTAATGAAGTGACCCTTAGTGGCACTNGGAGCCACTAGGAGCTTCAGATGGGGCTGGTCTTCAAAAAAACCAAGCCTTGGTTAGAAGCTTCAACTCTCGGGTAGGATGAAGAGGAGCTGGAGACCAAATCGCTGGTGATCGATGATGTAGTAATCTCCCTGATGTCCTGAGACCTCTGCCCAAACTCAAAACTGCAGGGATCTGAGGGCTTCAGAATTGATGAGCANACAGAGAAGATAGGAATCCTGAGTATTCTTCTCTGTGCCTAACTGGCTGTGTTCCTGCTGGCTAGTCCNGATCCGCNTTCTCCTGATAAACTCCTGCTGGGGCCCTTCCTGGAGAGCAATGCATTCCCTCAGGAAACCTGGGGACCTTCGCCTCTGTGGTTAATTCAGATGCGAGTGTGAGTGTCGCAACCCCACACTCATGACTAGGATGTAAAGTGAGCAGTCTCTTGGGAATGAGCCCTTGGACTCCAGGCATTTGGTGTGGACCTTAAATGGCAAGACTCCAGGACAGTGTCACAAGACTGAAGAAGTAGTTGGTATTAGTTACACTTCTGGAGGAAGGGGACAGTGAGAGTCTTCTTCAAGAAAAAGATATGAAACTGTCCTATTTTTAAAGACTTTTTTCGTGTTTTTATTGTTGTTGTTTGTTTTGTTGTTTTACCAAAACCACACACTGTATCATACGTGAACTACATCTCAAAAAAGTTGATTGAGACCTATCCTGTGACCAGGTAATGAGATCACTGGTGCCCTAAGTACAGGGTGTGGACCTTCATTGCCTCTGAACTAGCCATTCCCTGGATGGACAAGGTGCAGAAGGGACCATGACAGAGGTCTCGCTCCACCTGAGCTGGCTTTTACTCCACCTTGGCCAGGAGTGCCGCAGGGGCATCAAGCCATAAAAAGGTCACAGTGCACAAGATAACCTCAGGCCCAATAAGAGCCACAAATGTCCCCAAACAGAGAAACAATTAGAAGCCACTGCTCAGTGCCACAATGCAGGGCCTGGGCTGGATAATTCCTCTCAGCACAGACTGTCCCTGCACTGTAGGCTGTGCAAGGTGGTCAGCAGCATCCCTAGCCTCCACTACTAGGTACTGAGATAGGGCAAGCAAAACCAGGTCTAGACATAGGCAAAGGTCCCCTTGGGGGCACAATCTCCCCCAGGTGAAGTCTGTCTTAGAGGGAAGAATTCAATGCACATTGTGCAGAGAGTAACTGACTTCAGAGGTGCCACTCAGCGAAGCTGGAAAGACAGGAGAAGGCCCAGGTCCATGGAGATGGAGGAAGAGAGGGACGGGGAAGCTCTCGGGGAAATCAAAGCCCCTGAGAACTACCTGTGGGTAGACCCTTGGGGGCTTGCGCTGGCTTGGAGAAGGTATCAACCACATAGCAGGGGAGGGGGGGAAGGTAGAGATTGGTAGACTAGAATCAGGGGTGATATTGGCCCAAGGGCATAAAGAGAGGCACACTACATATTCTTTCCCAAGGATCTCCATNAGCTTGTAGCTATTAAATAACACAGCTTGGTGGGGGGAAAAATACAGTTCATGTGACTGTACTAGAAGAACAGATTGCTATCATTCCCCTTAACTGGCTTTTCCCATACACCACAGGTGATCCTAGGGACAGCCACGCAGAAACTTAACACTCAGGTGTTCTTCCTTTAGAAACAGGTAATGCATTCCACCTGCACTTCGCCTGGCTGGAATGCCGGTGCTCGGTGCCAGCCGGCTCAGGTTAGACAGGACCCTTGGTGCTCTCATTCATGTAGTAAACCAAAGTACTCAGGGATATATTACAGTTCTGTCGCCTCCCAGCCAGAGCTCCACGCTGTGTCCTGTGGATGCAGACCAAAACTGTGGGAACCCAGTGCCACTGTGAGAGATCAGATAACTGGCCCCCAAATAGAAAGCATTCAATTACCCAGCCTTTGCTTGGATGCCCCCTATTAACCTATGTACCCCCGGCATCATTAGCAAACCATTTATAACAAAATTGTAATTGAGAGACCCAGAAATACCACTTTAGATTAAGTAATTGAATGCCCCTCAGTGAAAGATCGATAAAGGGCATCCAATTTCACCCTAGGAAAAACTTATTAAATTATTGTAGCTAGAAGCTGATAGAGCAGAAGAAAGATGTATGAAACTTCAAAGGAAATCTGGATGGACTTCAATAAATAGCTTCATTTAGCCGAAACATTCATGTCTGCCCTCTGGGGGGAGAGAGGGGAAAATAGCTAATTACACGATTTTACTTTTATGTTTTAAGGGGAAATTTTTCGATGGGTCTTAATTAACCTTTACGAAAACACAAAGCCTTCTTCCGGTTAGTATGTCTAAATGCTGACATCTTTCTTTGGGATGTGTATATGAAAATACTCTTTTTGTCAAGGAATATTAGTCAGTAAGTGGAGGAAGGAATTTTTGAGTCAGCTCAAAGATATAAAGAGACTGCCGAGACCAAAAAGAAAGCTAACAGACAACAGAGTTCTGTACAAGCAATAGTCAGTCTCTCTCTCTCTCTCTCTCTCTCTCTCTCTGTGTGTGTGTGTGTGTGTGTGTGTGTGTGTGTGTATGTGTGTGTGGTGTGTGTGCACGCATTTGTATAGAGGCAAGAAGTTGGCAACAGATGTCATCACCAATTGCTGTCCTAGTTATTTCTTGAGATAATGTCTCTCCCTGACCCTGGAACTCACCAATTTAGCTAGACTGGCTGGCCTACAAGGCCCATGGATGCTACGGGTGCAAGCACAGGGCCTTATGCTTGTACAGTAAGTGCTTGACCAATTAAGCCACCTCTCAGGTCCCAGTGTCAATCTTATACCTGAAGTTTTACAGTCAATTAAAACAGAACAGAGTCGCTCCTCACCTTGACAGCCAGCATCTCTAGCATTATAGAAAGCACATAATGAGTAAGGATTCCAAGCTCTTGTCTACCAAGGGACGTCAGACAAGTGACTTATCTGGGCCTCTGTGTTCTCAAATGGCATACAGGCAGGCATAGATCACCCACAGCTTTGGANTTAAGAGCCTGAGTATCGTGGCCAACTTGCTTGGATTTGACCTTGAAGGGACATTAAACCTCTCTCCTCTCTGTTTTCTTGACTAAGAAGTGAGAATAATCAAAGGACCAATAGCCTACCACTGCCATGAGCATCATGTGAGCTAACACATATAACATATTGTTTATGACCCATCATAGACAATAAACGTTAGTGAATATCACATCCACATAGTGCTGGCTCACAGCAGCATTCATTCTAGTTATTATTCATAAATACTATTTAGGAAAGATTGCACTACCGGGCCCCTATTCATTATTCCTCCCTATAGTCACACTTGTCATGTGAATGACTTTGCACTTTACCATAAAGGAGTAGACTACTTCCTTACCCTTCACCTGAGTCAGGTAACCTGCTTTGGCCAATAGAATGAGGTAGAAGAGACCACATGCCCAGGTAAAAAGGCATACCCCACTGGCATCTTTACTGTCATCATGAGAAGAACATGGGGGAGTCATTAGAAGGATGGTAGATGCAGGAAGCCGAGCCCAGGCCAACCCAGAAGAGCTGGAACCCAACTGACCCAGCCATGCCTCCAGGAACCCCGTTCTAAGTCTCTCATTGTGTAGTAAAAGCTAACCAATGCCCTCTGCTACAGGTTGTGAGCCATCAGGGCTACAGAGATCAGCTGCAACAACTGTGTGTTATGAGCCACACAGAGCATGTGTCTGAATAAAGCTTCTGAGGGGGCAACAAAAAGAAGCTCACCAGGGATGCAGTTAATCATAACCCTTGTTCTGAAAGCTCTCTTCCCAACACCAGAAGCAGGTAATACTGTAACAATGCTGGAAGCCAGAGGGAGTTCTTCCCATGTTAGGCTCAACTGCCCCCACACACCACACTAGCTTCTGGAAATTTTGTGTTTATGATAGACACGGCTATTTTGTTTCAGTTGTCTGGACAACTGACCCCACTGCCCCCACAGGATGTACAGCCTTTCCATCTAGCCTCTTTGGGGTTATTATCATTTATCCCTGTGTCCTCTTCCCCTCGCAAGCCCTTGCNGTAACCTGACCCTACTAGGTTCCTTGCCAAATTTCATCTTTCCTGGTGCCTGGAGCCTCTTATCAGTGCTTCGTCTGCAAGTATTCTCTGACCAAGATCACAGCTCTTNCTGACTGGCCCCAAGTATGTATCAAACATACCGCAGGAGTTTTTGCCTAACCTACAATTGGTACACAACAAACTTCCAAAAGTAAAACACAGTCNTTGCATCCCTGGCCAGGGCCTCAAGCCCTCACTCCAGTGCCACCTGCTTTCAACACCCTTATAATCCNATGCCTAGATGTCCAACTTCACCATCTGCATCCAATGTGAGGCCACGAATTCCAGAAAGAGGCAGGTGGCAGCCCAATTTCTAAAATCATGCTTTTAAGTGTTTGGAGGAAACTAGGAAGATTGTTGCAACAGAGAGAAACCCACAGGGGACCCCCTAAAGAGCCATTTGCAGTGGGAAATCTCTACCATATCTTGAAGATGATAGTGGGCATAGTCAGAGCCCAGGTGAACCCATGTACTCCAGTTATCAACCAGGCAATACAAGCCTCTAGGCACCCCCTCATCCCCTCCTGCCTTCTATAGAGGAAACAGGTGCGGCACAGTTCTTTGCCTTCCAAGAACAAGTAGCTCATAAGAGACAGATACAGTAAGAAAATCAAGGCTCTGGCACCCCATCTTCACAGTCTGTACCTCCACAGAGGGCCACCCTGACTTCAGCCCATCATCTGGCTTAGCCTCAAGTGGTCCAGCAGCTCATCCAGACCCATCACTTCTTTCTTTCCTGGCCCCTTCAAGAGTCTGCCTAAAGATCAGCTTCTCTGTCTCACAGGGGCTCTGCATAGGGAGGGGGCGGAAGGCACAACCCAAAGAGAAGGAGATGAAGAGGGACACTTTCAAGCCTTCTCTGAATGCCCTGTTGGCCCGGGGCACTGAGTCCTACACCATCTCAGTTATCGCTTGCATTTGAAGCAGATGGGCTACAGGTTCACACTCAGAGAGAGAGAAGGGATCAGGGGACACAGGCTGGTCTGGTGCCATGTGTCCTGCACAGGAGCCACAGGAAGCCAAGAAGCCTGTGCCAGGTGCTAGCTGAAGGAGGAAGAAAAGGCAGGGCTGTGAGCACCAGCATATCTGAGACCACAGAGATACAGAAATGGCCTTTCAAAGCAGGCAGGTCCAGGAGCCCACCTGTACAAGTTCCTTCTCACTCNTGCAGGTGACAGGCCAGGTTCCGTGAGACTAGCCATGATGTAGGAATATGCTTGAGGCTGAGCATCAAGTAGGAGCTTCCTTGAAGGGCTGTGTTTTGAAATTTGAAAGTCTAAAATAAGTACCGTACCCACCCAGCATGGCAGGGAGCTGCTGGGGAGGGAGGGTCCTAAGGAGAACTCCCTCCATCTCTCAAATCAGACTCAAACACTGGTGAGTCATCCTTATATGAGCTGTGGCCTCTCTCTGGCCCTTAGCTTTTCCATATGGAAGCCATGGACTGGAGACTACCCCTTTCAGCTTTAACACTTTGAGACATAGGATCTGAAATTCATTCTCTTTAACAAAAACTTCCCATCATCACTTCTGCCTTGTGTGGCTGCTCAGCCATTAGTTTTCAGCAAATGTTAAAAGCCAGCAAAGGNCTTGCTTTATCAGCCTCCAGAGAAGCCAGTCAGTCATTCTTAAGGGTTCACCATGGGTTTCCTCCCCATGGCAGGTCCACCCTTCCTAACCCACCCTCATCTGACCATCACAAGGTATCAGCCATTTGCACCGTGCTCAAAGCTTACATTTGCTGCGGCTATGAATATGAGGACCACACAGCCCAGAGCTCAGGAATATCCAGCTAACNCGAGAGCCAAGACTCCAGGGACTCCAGAAACACGATCACCTTGTGTGCCTAGAACTGTTCAGCTCCATTACAGGAACAGCCCCCAACCCCACCTGGTGCCAGGCAATCTGCGAAAAACACACCTTGGCTTAGGGGCTGGAGACATCCTAACAACAGTGCCAATGCCTAGAGCCACAGTCCCTGACAGAAGGGACAGGTGGGTGGGTGGGTCTGTCCATCTGCTCTAGCTCTGACCAGGCCAAACCCAGCCAGATGCTCCATCTCACAAACAGTCATGACATACTCAGGTTTGCTCCACAAAGGCGTAGTGGGCAAGAGACTTCAGACATGTTCACACTGCAGGTGTCACCCAATGATTTCCACATGCACAAAGGGCTCTAAAGGTCTACTNACATAACAGACAATTTTCTTTTTCTGAGCCCAGGGTGGCTGGAGGGGGGCTATTTTAGCGTGCTCATTTTATTATTTCCAGTGGGAATTCAAATCGTCAGCGCACTAGATCTTCCACTCAAGCCTGTCTAGTAAACTGTCTGTGTCACTCCACTCAGATGCAAACTATAGAATCCACGCTTCATGCTTTGCTTTGGAGCCTGGCCACCAAAATAGCTCTGGGGAACACAGTGACTGTGGCCTTTGGACATAACTCCCAGGGGAGCATATAGGGTCTGGGTTTTCAATGACCCCAGAAACAATGAAAGAAATGAATACTGGTACAGTGTCGGCCCTGTGTGGAAGGCCACATACAACCATTCTTAACTCTCCAAGGTCAGCATGTAGATCCTCAAAGTACATGTGGAAAACTGAGGCACAGAAGGGTTAAACATATATCCAGAGCCACACAGCTAGCCAGAAGCTTGCTTTCTATAGGTTGCTCCTGAGTGGAATGACAGACAGTAATTAGAAAACCTCGGGTCTGTTTGGCTGCAAACCTTTGACCTTTACCACTCAATGAAGCCGCCACCAACAGAGGCTGGCAGAGTGGCATGTCAGCCAACATCTGATTGGTCAGCCTAGATTTGAGACCGCTCAGGCAAGGTAGCCAGGCTAGACTGTGAGCTGCACAGAAGCACAGGACCAACGATGCTTATCTCTGAAGAGCATGGGCTGCACACAAGCTCAGGACCAGCGATGCTCAGCCCTGAAGAGCATGGGCCTCACATTGGGTGGGTGCCCAGTAAATACTCCTGNCCTTAGTGACAGAAGAAAACTCCAGTATGCTCCTTTGAGCTCCTAGGAATGCTCCAGAACAAGGCTTTTGTGGCTTGGTAACAAGAGCAACAACAGTGGACACTGACCTGTATCAATACACCAGCCTAGGGTTAATGTGGATGCTTGGGTTTCAGTGCTCTGATAATCTTAGAGACAGAACCACGTTCCCACTGTCCAGGTGGCTCAACTGTGAATGCAGTGCCATATACTTCCTGATTGGTGACTTACAGAGACGGGAGAGAACAGGGGCCCAGGGACAGGGAGTCAAAAGACCCAAGAATCTGCACCAGATACCAGCCACAACTTTTAAATAACCATGTGACCGCAGACAAACTCCATCACCACTCAGACCCTCATCCTCTGCTTCTCCAAGGCTTCATGTTGCCGAATGGGTTCAAAATTCTCAAGAATTCAGGTGTTTGAGACCAGTTCTTCTTCTTGCCTGTCTGTGAGGTTTCCGGCATGTGCACACCAAACCTTAAGTACCACAGAAACTGACACACTTTCAGACAAGGGTGGTTTTGGCTCTCATGTGGCTGGAGTAAAAGTAGTTAAGCAGTGGCACTGTAGTCATCCTCCAGCAATTTTCCCCTAACGGGGGAAATGAACCAAAGATGTGCCCAGGGAGGGAGAGGGAGAGAGAGAAAGAGACCCCCAAAGGAACAGGGGGACTCTGTCCACCTTTGAGTCCCTAGTCCTTTCCTGCCCATGATGACAGACTCTCGGGAAAGGAGGGAAGGTCCTGAGTAACAGGAAGTGGCCAGCCCAGATGTCCTTCACGGGTCTCTCATAGAACAGAACTCACACATTGAGAACAGAATGCGAATAATAATCTCGCAAATGTACAGCAGAGCCCTGGAATGAATAAATTAGAGGCGGCACAATTGAAAGGGGAGCAGCTGTGAGCTCCCCACCAGATGGCCTCCCTGATCTGAATACTTTTAAATATTGTTTTATTTTCAAAGATAAGCAAAATAAGAGTCTGGTTAACCCTTGAATGGGGAGAACCTCCTGAAATACCTCAGTAGGATTTCTTTCTTTTTGATGGAGAGAGCATGCGGCCTATCTGAGAGTGTCCTCCAGACAGTTTTGCAAGGTGAAGCTGGACGTAGCATTCACAACCTGTCCCNAGCAGACCAGCTCTCACCAGGTGTGGCAAGTGGCAAGCAAGCCTGGCCATTGGAGACCCCTAAAATGTGAGGAGCTGCACCGGGGGTACCCGAATGACAAATGCAAGATTCCATGTTTAGAAGATTTACATTTTAACATTATTTTAAAATTAAGTTGTAGCCAAGTACATGGCAAAATGAGAGGTCATGCTACCTTTCACCATTAGAGTAGCATGGAGGGAAGCCTGGTAGGCACTGGCAGGTCCTATGCCAAGAACCCACCAAAATCCTCATCTGCTCCTGACAATTTACAATACTACAGATGAAGTGTAGCCACTTGGTAGTACAAAAGGAAGGGAAACAGGGGCCTTGGGCAGAGCCTATTCTTGAAAAAAAAAATCACAGCACAGCAGGAGGCAGATCTAGACACAGCAGAAGCCCCAGCTGGCCCTCTTTCCATTGAGCATGGAGACATGTACATCCCACATCAATCAGTTTCCAGGAGTGACTGTGGGTGGGGCTTGGGGCACTTTGCCTCACCCTTGCACAGCTCCATCTGGCTTTGAAGTTCACTTAGACCGATCAAGTATTCCTCTTGCCAACTACAATAGCAGTAAAGAAATAATGAAACACTAAGCAACAGAGGAAGGGCAAAGAGAAACAGGCTGGAACACACCCTTGGTTTCAATTTTCCTCCTTGCACTCAAATATATGCACTCCTTGCTGTCCTCATCAGACCAGGTAAACAGGGGACAGAGATTAGGCAGAGGGAATGCCNGAGGCTAGGGTTGACCAACTGAAGTGTTGGGTGCAAAGAACAATAGAAGAAGAGTTACCACTGGCTTTACTTTAAGCCCTCATTTCTCAAGTATCTTTGAATTATTAACATCCCCACTAAGCCACAGCATGATGCTCAACTGTTGTCCTTCTTGTTGTCATCGTCATCATCATCATCAGTTGATTTCCCACTTGACCGAGGATGATGAATTTGCGGCCATCCCAGGAAGGACATTGTCTCTTGCTTTCTCTGTCACAATGATGGGAAACCCAAGAGCAGACCACAGAATTCCCCAGAGTGGGTGTAGATCTTTATAAATANACACAAACCAAAAGCAGAGGTCCAAGAGCAAATGGGGCAATATGGCTCTGGAAGACACTGTTTTGTATCTAAACAGCCAAGAACAGAGATGCTCTTGGATGTGGCTCCATGTGACTGACCATGAGATGGACAGGTAGGTATACTCTGGTGGAAAGAGAAATATGGAGAAATGAGAATCCCAAACCGAGAAGTACTAACACAGCCCCACGTCTGAACCAAATCCACCTCTTCCTGGCTGTGTGTCCCCAGGCCAGCTGCTTTACAATTCTGGGCTTGTTTGCTTCCCTTCCAAATAGAGAAAATTGCAGCAGGAAATGCTGTAGGATTAATAGGATCATCCATGCAAAATGCTTCCTCGATGCCACAAGCTTGAAAAACCCTGCCATAACCACCTCCCCCATCCTGGCATCGCTTTCTCCTTTCCCCAGGTCTGCAAAGATTTCAGCCAGNAATAGGAACTCTGGTCTGGTGTCTGAAGCCCAGCCATGCCTGAAAGATGCCAGGGTTCTTAAGGCAGCAGATTAGCAGGGTTTGAACAAGCTCATACAGGAGGCCCCCCTCACCTTGCAGTNCATCAAAGTCCATCTAGGAACCCCAGAACACTGGGTCCAACAGACCCAGTTTCTGGAACCTTGACTCAAACCTGGAATCTAGATTCCCAACCTCTGTAAAGTAGGTCAAGCAAGCATTTATTTATAGACATATCACCCAAGACACTAAACACAGATATGTTATATATATCAGAAGGGGAACCACAACCCATGGTTCTCTAGTAGTCAATTTTAAAAGTGCCTGGTAGACCATGGGTTTTGTTTTTTTGTTTTTGTTTTCCTTAAATCATCCCCCAAGTCTCCATAGTTGAAGCTGAGGAGGTGAGCATCGATGAATGTTTTAACAAGGGTATGTTCTCCAAGAATCCTGGTGTCTGCCAGGTGCTGCTCTGACACACTGGAACCATGGCTGTCTGTGACCAGCGTGTCAAGGACACTGCTAGCTGAGAGGGAAGCTGCCACTTACAGCTCAGTGAGGCCAGGTAAGAACACAGGAAGACTGTAACAAAGCAGAGGGAACCAGCCAGCTGGCCCCAAGAGCTGCTGTGCCCTTAGCTGTATGTAAACAAGTTAATTTTTTTAAAAAAAGTACTTGTTTGAAAAATAATCAGTGCATCTTGGCTCAAGCACAGACTCCCACAAAGCAAATGATGTGTGATATGAGAAATCTGTAACCTCAGAATTAACTGCAGAAGAGTGCAAAGTCACACAGAGACCTGGGTGTACCCTCCACCGCCTTGGGAAGTCAGGGCTTACTCTCAGAGATTAGACTTCCTCCTGGGCTTAAAATTAAGCAAGAGTCAAAAGGAAAAGAACCTTGCAACTAACTTCCTATCAAGTGCTGCTCTGGTCTCTGTCTGAAAAACAAACATTTGACCCAACAGTTCCCAGCCCTTACATCAGTTCAGCAGCAGTAGCGATGCCTGTCAAGTGCCTACGTGATACAACCCCACACTTGCAAAAGCTGTGCAGCTGACATGAGCGCTGGACTTGAGTCCTGGGTAATTTGGGATGAGCAGAGCAGGAGCATCTGGGCTTTGTGGCACTTACAGATCCGTGGACACTCAAAGTTAGGCAGCAACCACACCAACTGTGTGGCCCTGGAGAAATAGCTGTCTCCAGCCCTCCCTCCATCCATCACCAGGCTGGTACCCAGAGCCACCTGCTGCTCTGTTACAGTACTGTGGGAAGAATTAAAGGAGAAACAAAAGTCCCCCTGTCCATTTTGGCCATTTTTTTTTTTTTTTTGTCCTGTGTATCAGTCTCTACCTTCCTCAGCCTCTGGCCAGTACTACTTTCCAAACACCACTGATCTCACTGGTCCATCACTGCTGTCCATGCTCTAGGCCTGAGCCCAAGCTTCACTCTAAATCTCTAGCCTATCAGACCCTGTTCTTTGCCCTTAAGACCCTTCCATTGGGCATCTCTGTGGGTGTCTGATAGCACCTGCCTCAATCACTGGTGAGCTCAGCACAGGAGGGATAGGGTCTGTTCACTTTTACAAAAGTGTCCCAAAGGAAGAAAACCAGAAAAGGACATGGGAAACAAAAGCATGCCTCAAAACCCCTTACAGCCGTAAGTGAAAATTCCTGATGTTTCAATTTTTATATCTGAAATAGAATTTCAAATTCTGCCTCTCTGGGATTAGTGTCTGTCATTGAAAACGGGTTTCTTAGTATCTTGCTAGTGGATGTTGTCACTAACATGGGGATGTGTGGGAGGCTGGCCCTGGCTCCACTGGCCTGAGGTTTTCTGATGCCCACACCCTATTCTGCAGGAGCAGAAACAAGGGGACTGTAAAGGCCCCAGGACCTGTCATTCCTGCTAACCCCAGTGTGCTTCTCTGNGCTTTCTAAATTAGCTTTCACACTTCAGAAAACAACAAAATGATATGTCTTGGTAAATTATATGATTCTGATCAGTGTGCAGAAGTTCTGTTTTCTCCATTTTCTTTCGTTTTGCCCCATTTTCAGCTCTAACACCACTGTCAGGCAAATTTTCCGAATGTATTCAGACCACACCATTTTCCACCACACACCATAAAATCCCAGGTACTGAGCTCAGGACAAAAGAAGTGTGTGTGGGAGGGGGAGGGGGGTCCCTCCTCCCTGTGGACATTTCATTCCTTTCCCATAAAGGAAATTTGGAAGTGTTTCAAAAACATCCAGTATTCAGAGAGAACTCAAACCCCTAATTACCCTGCTTCTGTCTCTCTCCCTTGCTATGGCTCCCTCAGCTGCTTTTCTCCATTCTACACTTCAGAAAAGACATGTTACATAATGGATCTGCTGGGTTTATCAGGGCTAGCCCTGGGGTTCAATAGACACCCTACTAGACAGTGCTGAGGCCAGGACTCTCCTCCAGCATGAGAAGAGTTGGCAGTGCAGATGAGAGAGATGAAACAGGGCCTGGTGTCTTTTAGCCTTTGGAACAGCCCAGCAAGGCTGGGACTCGAATCCATGGCTGCCTCTCTCTTACCACCAGGACATGATTTCTCCTGCCTCCTCACCACCCCAATTCCCGCTCTTATGAAATTGTCACAGAGCAATCCTAGTGACTTCTCAATGTCTTCACACTAGGATTATTTTCACTCTCCCACATCAACACAATCAACGGAAGGCCTCACCAGACAGAGTTTGATTGACTGTTTTTCTGAGATTTTCACATCCAAACACTTGGTAGGAAGGATCATGAACAGAACTCAAATATTGTCCCCTCACTGGCCCAACAGCATTTATTCACAGTTTATCAGTTGTTCACAATTTATAAAATTGTGTTGCAATCCACAAATGCATATGTCAAAGAACACAGCTGAGGTATCAGGACTGCCATAAGCAGCATATTCCAAGCCTCCTTAGAACCATCTCCGGAGCTCACAAAAGACAAGGAATCCTTTTCAGACGTAGCATGAGGCACTTGCCTCTCTACAAATGGTTCTGTCTGTCATTTTCAGTCACATCATTTATTGAAATCACGGGGAGACTTCAGACTTCTTCAGCCCAATCTGCTCAGTTATCAGCACTAAGNAAGGAAGCAAAGAAGGGCAGGCCTCTGTCCCAGGTCCTAGGATATGCAATCCAAGTGGGCACCATGGCCACTGGGCAGAGGACTGGAGGACACAGTCTTGAGTAACACTCACAACTCCCAGCTGAGGAGCAGGGTCACAACCTGTGTGAGACCAAGGCTGGACTATATACTTTGATTGTGTGTACGTGTGTGTGTGTGTATATACTGTGAGTACCTGCATCGAGTGTCTTCCTCTATTGAACCACTTTATTGTTTGAGACAAGGTTCCTCACTAAACACAAAACTCATCACTGTTCATGAGCCTGGCTGGCCAGTTAGCTCCTGGGCCCACCCTTCAAAGAATGCTGGGGTAATAGGGCAAGTGTGCTTGGCTTTTAGGTGCTTTTACAGCAAGGGGTCTTATTCACTAAGCCATCTCCCCCAGCCCCTTTATCTCCATTTTAACATGAGGAACTGAAATGGGCTTGGTGATGAGGATGTGTGTCCTTGTAACCATCCCTCTGCCCCGCACCGCTCAACACATAAACCACTCCACATGGAGTCAGTGCTCTGCCAGCCCCTATATTTTCCTCAGAAGGTGAGAACTTGAGCCAGATATTCCCGGAATTGCCTGTGGAATCGTCCATATGTTCATTTTTTGCTTCAGCTACTTCACTAATTGAGGCAAAGGTGCCGAGAGTTTTGACATTAAATATCTGAGTAATTGCCTTATTGCCTCTTTTCACTTCCTTGCTTAGACACAGCCTTTCAAGGCCTTTGAAAACTCAGCTTTATTTGGGGGAGGGGGGATGCAAACTTCAGTTTCTAACTTGCTTTCCCAAAATACTTGATGCCTTAAGCTTTGAGTTATAAGTTAACTGCCTGACAAAATTCTCTAACTGGTCTGCTTATCAGGCTTGAAAATAAGCCTTGGCCTGNTTTTCAAACCGGATACAAATCCGTAACAATCGATGGAAAGCGCCGAGTGAGAAGACTGGTGCCCTACAATTGCCAGACTACTATGACCATCATTTCCTATCACCATTTCTGTAGTTTGTGTTTAGTGACATGTAGGCTGTGTCTGTTGTCTTGTCTGGTCTGGTCCATAACATGCAGGTTCTAGAGACAAGCTTCTTTCTTGTCTCGTCTAGAAATCAGGCTCCTTGAAGTGCATCAGATATGAGCTACTATCTCATCAGCTCCAAACCAGGAAAAGATGAAGTCATTTTAATGTCTTCTCTACGTCAGCAGTGAAAAGTATCATTACACTCTTATTAAAACAAAAAACAAAAAAACTTCTAATATCCCTGTTCTTAAATAAGGAAAAAAAATCAGAGGAAAATGTTACTTTTAAAAGAAAACCTTTTCTTGTGAATGACTCTAAAAGGTTTGATTTTAATAAAACAACACAAATCCAAATGATAAATACAAGATCTTTTTTTTTATTTTAAAATGTTTTGTCTTTTGGGCCCTGAGTACACAAAGAAAGTGTAACAAGATGATCCATGCCAGAAAGTGTCAGAGCACGCCTGCCTGNGCATGTATTCCCGGACACGCTGCCACAGGCACAGTGGGACAGGACTAGGCAGATCCAACCCCAGCCTCTTTGCCATGAAGAAGCACAGACACTCCTAGGCTCCGTATAAATCTCCAAGCCCACCTTCGGGCCATTTCAAGGGGATCATTAGTCTGTGCTTTGCCATGCTCCAACATCCCACTGAGTCCCCACAGACAGTTCAGGCTCAACTGAATCCTGCAGGTTTGGCCCTCTTAGAAACTAGTGCCTCATAACCAGGAAGCACTAGTCTTGCAAGTTCAAGTTCATCCCAGAAACTTTCAGGGCTCCCTCCCCACTGGCAGCAGGGAACAGTGCACTACAAGCAGAGACACCATGGCAGGATAACACAGAAGAATTCATCAGCACTGGCCCTAGGGGTTTTAGAAGGGGTAAGCCCTGGCCTTCACAGTGACAGGGCATCAAGGTCACTGAGCATGAAAAGGTGACATAGTAGGAGAGATATGACCAAGAAGAGCAGATAGCCTGGAGAAGGCCAAAGTGGACTAGGGACCCAAGCTGACAGTTTCAGGCAGGAGAAATAGACATCACTGGCTTCAAACAGAGAGGCAGGCACAGACGCACAAACTGGAACAGCACTCCTTCACAAACTCCCTTTAAGGAACACATGCACACAGAAGCCAGCCTGAAACCAGCGCATGCCCAGATGGCCACCTTGTCCTCGCCAGAGCAGACTCCAATCTTCTTGAGGAGGAACACAATTTTCTACCATACAACTTGACACCTGACGTCAGCTTTCCTTGCCCGAGGGACTGAGCCATCAGGATTTAGAAATGAGTGTACATTAAATGTGGAATATACCAGGGTGAAGAAGTCACCCAAAATGAGTATTCCCCTGAATTTGAAGTCCAACTACTGCTCACTTTAATTCTAAGACTTTGGACAAGTGGCCATGCCTGCTTCCCCAAGGCAC
>LZPO01052247.1:419335-440675 GCA_001675575.1 Neotoma lepida
TTTCTTTTTTAAAGCCTGTTGTATGACTTTCAGAATCATCCGGATGAGAGCTATGTTTTGCATATATGAATATGGGAGCCAGCCAGTTCCTAGGCCATCTGAAGGGGAAGCCCTGTGAATAGACAGGGCTTCCTCTTGTAAACCCAAACCCTGCTGACTGGAGAGTGAGCAGCCCTGCGGTTTTTCCATTGATTTGTTTGCAACAGCTGAAAGCAAATTTATCTTCCACCACTCACACAGTAAGGAGGCTTCAACCTGCTTTTTAATACATCATTTTTATTCTGAGCCAAATCATACACAGGGCAAAGGATTCGTGGACTCCCCATTGTTGGCGAGGGAGCAAATGTTTTTCCCTGCTTTGGCCTGACAGATAATTCTGAAGAGGGGATCCAAAGCACTAGCTTCCTTCTCTGGCTTCATGTATCCCCATGCCACCCCACCCCCCACCCCCAGTACCTCACTAAAACTGCTATCAAGTGGGTATAAAATAGCTTCTCAGAGTTAGCACGATGCAAATGCCAGGCTGATATAGTTCTCATTAATGGGCACCCTTTCATCCCTCATCCTGTCTCCCTGATAACTTTCTTAGGCAAGTTCAGCACATCCTAGAAGCAGCTACTGCCTCACTTTCAACATAACGTGCTTCCATTACTGGACGGAGGTGGCACTGGACAGAGGTGGAACTGCCTGGAATATATTATCTGTATTAAAAGCTGTGACAGGCAATGAGTGCCACNCCATTGTGAATCAAGCCAAATACAAACACACACAAGAATAGTGTTTCCTTAATTCAATACCTAGAATACACAAGGTGTCCCTGGGGTCCTCACTCCTAAGCCTGGATACCATGTCCTTAGGGTGAGGTGGGTCACCTAAGGCTGGTCAAAGGGAAATGGGAAATTCCATGCTTGGTACTGGGTAACACAGAACTCTATTTTTCTGCTCTTGGGTTACTTCTCTATTCACTTCCTCTCCCACTTGGGGTTCAGCACCCCAGGATTGTTATGAAGGAACGGCTCCCAAACAGGACAGTAGACATTCCTAGTCCCAGAACTCCAAGCCCTTTGAGAGACAGAGCTGAATTAGAAAAGATGGATTGTGATGCCTCAGAGAGTCCTTGCCCTAAGCCACCAGTGTTCAGCGAATGGAAGAGAAGGCCACATCACCCAATGTAAGGTGCATTGACTGGCTGGGAAGCAAGGACAATGGAGCCCCCCATTCCAGCTCCAAAAGGAGCCAGAGATGGGGATCAGAGACAGGGGTGGGCAAGAGCCCTGAAAGTACCTTTCTAGGGTCCTCCAGCTCCCTTCATTTGCACTTCACCCTGCAATGAGAAGGAGGCTGCTACATGGAGGGCCAGCTCCTGGTGTCCTGGCAGCCTAGGTGGCCTCTGTTTCCCTAGTCTTCCTTATATTATCCTCCAGGCCAAAGAATTGTTACTTGTTTGTGGTTGTGTGTTGCTACTGTTTAAGATGATGCCTCACCATTTTGACTAGTCTGATCTTGAGCTCCTGGGTTCAAGAAATCCACCCACCTCATCCTCCTAAGAGGTTGAAACTTCAGTTTACAAGGGCTGAGGAAATGTCACGGGATTCATCAGCTTTCCTCATCATTGTGGTGGAATGCCTGATAGGAGCAACTCAAGGAAGGATTATTTGGGCTCGAGGTCCATCATGATAGGGAAGGCTGTATAGACAGACAACTCCATCCAGCATCAGGAGCTGCCAGNACACCCTATTCACATCTCAGGAGCCAACCAGCAAGCAGAGAACTAGGGGAGGAAAGACAGCCAGGCTATAATTATCTAGGTCTGTCCCTATGGTCACACAGCTGCCACTCAGACCTCATCCCCAAAAGTTCTACAACCTCCCAAAACAGCTGGGGACCAAGCAGTCGAACAAATGAGCTTGTAGGGAATGTTTTACACCCAAAACATACCAGCCTACCTGGCTCTACATAAGCCCCTGGCCATCTCATAATGTAAAACACGTCCATTCAAACTTCAAAAGTCCCCGTAGTCTTACACTTCCAATATTATTTGAAAAGTCCAACGTATCTTCTACAACTCATGCACTCTCTTAACCATGAGTCCCTGTAATAGCAAAAACCAGGTAACATGTCTTAAATCTACAATGGCATGAAATAAACATTTCCATTCCAACAGGGAGGAACACGGACACTGCAAGGAAAGATTGGTCCAAGGCAAGACCAAAACCCAGCAGGACAAACAACAAACCCTGTAGCTTTACATCTATCACCCAAGACTTGTAATGAAGTCATCATGACTCTAACAGGCTTGGGTAACCCCACCCTTAAAGTCCTGTCACCTGTAACACATGTAGCCTCTTTGGTGTCACTTAGGTTTCACTCAGTGCCTGTTGCTTCCTTTCTCCTAGTATGTAAACATCCCTGGTCTCTGTTGCAANGTGAGCTCCATCTTCACAGCTTCACACACAATGCATTCGGGGAGCTCCACACTCAGAACGTAACTTTCCTCTGCATTGCCTGTCCTTCACAGCTGTTTTCTGGAACACTGGTACAAGCCTCCATGACCCCAGGGTTCTTGAATTCTGCATGTTTGCAAAGCCAGCACAATTTAGACAAAGCCAAATTCTGCCAAAAGCTCAAAATGAAGCCTGGCTCCCTTGGACCTTTGGCTACAGTGGCCCCAAGGGCCTGGATGGCTGACCGTGGGAAAATAACCTCCCGAGGCAATCCTGTTGGAAGAGGATACCCTGGAGGCCTTATCTTCTTAGGTGATTTGTAGTTACTTACTGGTTTACATTGTTACACCCTGGAGTCTTCCAGAGGTGAGATCTTGTCTTCAAGGTACCATTTCCATTGTCCTGGGGCAAGATCTGCCATCTTTAATGGCACTAATGTCTTTAACATTACAGTCTACTTTGTCTGGACACACCTCGTCCACGACCTTAAACATAATCCCAATCCTTTCCTTGCCAAACTGTACATTTTTCACATCTTTTTTTTCTGCACTTTGCTAAAAGCATCAAGCACTAACCACATCTCAGCCTGGCCGCTATGTTGTCCTCACATTTCCTCCACCAACGAGTTAGTCCGTTTCTATTTAATCCAGCCACACTCAAATTTTCAGAACAAGGAGAGAACATGGCCAAATTCCTTGCCAGGATGCCACACAAACAACCTCTTGCCCAGTTCCCAATAGAATCTTTTTTTCCCCTCTGAAACCTCATAAGCCTGACCTTTACTGTCCACATTTTTAATCAGTACTCTGATCTTCCAGACTCCCACCAGAATGACCTAACAAGTTCTGCTTAACTATTCTAGGGATGTCCTGGCTTACAGCCTCAAACTCTTCCACATTTCTCCTGTAAACCAGTTCCAAAGACCTACAAACCACGTGGTCAGGTTTATCACAACAACAATCCCATTCTCAACACTGATTTTCTAGTAGAGTTTTCTCATTGCTATGACTAAATGCCTGACAAGCAACTTCAGGAAGAATTTGTTTGGGCCCACAGTTCAGGGACTCCCACCCATCATAGCGGGAAAGGCTTCCTCTGAGGCTGTCAGGGCTTGTCACATCTTGGTTACCAATCAGCAAGCACAACACTCAGGCCAGAATCAGAGACAGCCTAGAACCTCCAGCCCTACCTACCACCTTATATCCAGCAGCTAGGCACCTCCTCCTGAAGGTACAACCTCCCTACCAGCACCACTAGCTTGGAACCAAGTGTTCAGACACATGAGTCTTGAGGGGACATTTCACACTTAGATTAAAGTACCACTAAAATATGCTTGATATGCTGGCTCCTTCAAACTGAGGCCACTTGAGAAAGAGGATAGAGATCGAGGCTTTCTCTGAGCCCTTTGTCTGCCAGGCGAGCGTCCTCTAGCAGAAGGTCCGTCCTAAGAGTCCCCTCCAGGCTTCCGTTAGTGTGGAAAGGCACCCACCCAGGCAGATACACCTCTTCTGGCGGTTGTTCCTAAGACAGTGTTAGTTACCTGAGACTTTAGCTGCACAACAGTCTTTGTNGACAGTGATAGTACCCTTATCCTCTTATAATTTGTGTGGCCATCTCCCCAGGAGCCTCAGGCCCTACTCTTTTCTCTAGCTTAGGAAGCCCTTCAGTCATCCCTCCCCTCCTTCCTATGTTCTAGCTTGTGAGACTGTGATGTGTATATAAACACCGCTCCTTCTTCTGTCTATCTGTCTTAGGTCAGTTTAATTTGTAACCTAGCCAAGAATCTAGATGTGATGAGAAGACATGTTTCACCCTGTTATGCTTTCCATCCAGGACTGATTCAGAGGAAGTCCCAGAAGTGACCTTCCCCCACTTAGGGCAGAGGGTCTAGTCCAGTTCCCATCAGCCACTAGCCTTGAACCCAGAAAACAAGACAGGCCAGAGAGGCAAGCAAACATTTGACGGATCTGGGCTAGTTTCCAGAGGGCGAGTGAAAAGCCAAATTGCCCCCAAAGATAATGATGGAGGAAGTTGTCACACAGTCCCACACAGTTCAACACCAACACAGCAATGGGTGCACAAGGGTACCAACATGAATCTCCTGGATGTCTTCCTAGAGCGATAAACAGCTCTGAAACAAAGTGTATGGTGAAAAGACATGGAGATCAACCAGGACCACCAGGCCAGCCCCTACCTAGATGAACAGGAAACTGAACCNGAAATCAGAGTTAGGTGATCTCATGGGGCCTAGGCCCAAAGTCTGCTACTGTTCCCTATAGCTCTGCAACTCAAAATACAGAAGGATCAGCAGTGTGTACTGAGACTCACCATCAGCAGCCCAGATTCATCAGGGCCACCACTTGCCTGGAGGCCTGGAGATTCCCTCATGCACACAAAGTAAACATGGTCTGGTATGTGTACATTTGGAAGACTCTTTATATAAACAGGTTCACAAATTGGAGGAAAAAAATCCTCTGTAGACCAATAGTCTGATTTGGAGTTTAGAAATTACAGTCACTAAAAATATACACTAGGACAAACTTTATATTTTTAATGTAAATATTTACATTCCAAACAAAGGAGCCTGGAACCTTCAGACAAGCTATATGCTCCAGGCACACAAAATGCTAACGGCCCCTGACTCTTGCCTGAGTAGATGACTCCTGTTTATATTCTTGGAGCAGCAACCAAATTCCCAAAACATTCTCCACACAACTCTCAAGACGCAAAAACAGCAGTGATTGTTCTTAAAATAATCCCTCCAATATGATGCCAGGAGTCCAGGGTCATTACACCAGGCTCTTCCAGAAGGTCAACCAGTATCAACTCCTGGGTCATGATGCCAAATCCAGAATCTCTATCTTCTGGGCATAAATGTGTATCCTCAGGAGACCAGCCCTTCGACAGATCTCTGTAAATTGATGCATGAATTCAATACATGACAACCACTCTCAACCAGGAGGAGGTCCAACAATGAGCAAATGAGAAGGACTCCAGAAAACCTTCTCACTGTTAAGGGGCCCACTAGGCCAGGCAAACAGACATTACCCAGAAAGCCAGAATATAGCACACATGGAAAGGGTTCAAAACTGAGAAACACAACAGAGTGGAACTGTAGAAGGATGGGAATAGGAGGCGTATGTCAGAGACTGTCTGGGCTTCCCAATAGCAGTGATGCTAAGGTGAAGGTTGGGACACAAGGAAGAATAAGCAAATGCAGGGGCTCCCCTTCTCAGTGGCTAGGGGACTTGAGTGCAGCCAAGTCTCAGCTGGCTGGTCAGGGAACTTGGCACAAACACAGAACTCCACCTGGACAAAGTGCAAGGCAGGCACGCTATATGCCAATAGTCTCAGGACTTGGAAGACTGACACAGCGTAGCACTTAAGTCCATCAGTTTGAGACCAACCTTAGCTACATGGCAAGACAAAAAAGGAGAACAGGGTGGGAAAGGGGGTCCCCTGACAGTTGAGGGACCAAGAAAGAAGGAAAGAAAAGATCTCTGGCTAGCAGTCAGTGATTACCTCCATCCAAGTGAACTGCATTCAGGTTAGAACATAGCTTTGAAGTCTGTGGTCACTCCCCAGAATGACAAGAAGGGAGAAAAAGATATTCTTCTTGATCTTAAAACCAAGTAATCTCCCAAAGCAGATAATAACACAGAATTGATACATCACATACACACTGCCGCCACCCTGCCCACCACATGCCCAAGAAATAACACAGACCAACCTGTTGCAGGATAATTGATCACACTGTGAACCCCAAGATTGCAATAATGAAATAAAATCAATCTTGAGGTCAAGAGGTGGAGCTAGGAGCTAGTTAACAGGAAGCAGTCATAGAGAGTTAGAGAGAGTCCGGAAAACGGACAGAGACATGCACAGGAAGTAGTGAGGAGGGACTTTTGAGTTTGGCAAACTTTTTAGTTTAGGACGTCTGAAAGGAAGTTCTCTTGCTGGGCAGCTGGCTAAGAATGAAGGTCAACTGGTTGCTTCTTGGCCTCTCAGATCTAGCAGGTTTTTACCCCAGTAGCTGACTCCCGAGTTTTTATATGTAAAATAGAATGATAGAGACTTAGTTAAAAATTACATTTGGCTTCG
The DNA here is from genome assembly GCA_001675575.1 of Neotoma lepida. Lineage (NCBI taxonomy): Eukaryota > Metazoa > Chordata > Mammalia > Rodentia > Cricetidae > Neotoma > Neotoma lepida. The sequence goes on from LZPO01052247.1 coordinate 425,881, forward strand.
GAGGCAGAGGCGGTTCCGGCAGAATGCAGAAGTCCCAGTGGGATGCAGAAGTCCCAGTAGGATGCAGAAGTCCCAGTGGGATGCAGAAGTCCCGGCGGGCCTCGGCTTGAGCAGTGGGGCAGTGATTGCAAAGCTGCAGGCAGTCCTGAAACAGCAGCAGATTCAGGTGCAGCCACTGATATCCAATGATAAAACAACACTAACCCTTCACCATGGGCCAGACAATAGGCTAAGCACTTTGCTTCCTGCCGGAGGGAGAGAGCAGCATGTGGGACCTCTCCAGTGTCTACTCCGGGAAGTATCAACACAGTCCCAGGAATAGAGAAGTAAGACACAGACCTTCACTGTCTGCCTCACAGCAAGTACACACTTCTACTGCTGCCTGCCCCAAGGAGGAAAGCGGCTGTCCAGAAGAAGTGACCAAAGCTTCCCATGTGTACAGACTGAGTCAGTCAAACCCTGTCTCATAGTATACCTTGCCCACCATCCTGGTTCAGCATACGTGCCAACCTCAGCTTTAGATACGAACAAAAGTCACATTTGATCTCCACCACAAAAGTGGCTGGATCTGAGGAGGATCCCTGAACCCCAACTTGTACTATTCCTAGTAAACCACTCAACAGGCAGAGGTTGTTACGTGAGGAAACAGATACATTAAGCCTTGTCCAGGGTCATGAGAATGAGATGAAAAGGCACAGCAGGGACTTGAATCAGAATTGCCATGAAGCTGCCAGACAGACAGACTCTGCCCGGGACCTAGGTGGCTTCTCTGAGTAGCTGGGGGTCCAACCCCTGAGCTAGGAGAATGCACTGTGTCTCTAAACATGCTGACCAGAAGGACTGGCTATTCTTCCAGTCAGATGAGCTCACAAAAGTAGACATGCTCCAAGCCCCGTTCATCAAGGATGGAGACTAACAGTGCATTGTTTCCCTCCTCCAACCCCTTCCACTCTGAAATGCAGGTTTGGACCATGTGATAAAGGTGCCATGGGNCCAATACCCCCAGGGAAGCTGGCCACGAGGGCACAGAAAAGCATGATAGAATTCCATCCTGGCCCATCTTCCTCCTAGGTGGCTGTACCACTATCTTTTTGACCACAGGAAGAAAACAGCCCAGCAGGCACATATTCCATTTCCAGAGAAAATGTGAAACCATCGGCCCCAGAACACTGTAAGGAAAACATAATTGTGCCCAGCCTGTATCTAATTATCTGTCCGTGTTGGGGTGTTTTTCGGACACCTGGGTGACTAGGCTGCCTGTTTCAGTGTTTCTACCACAAATAAAGTTCTGGACAGTATCCAAGTTTCCGTTTTTTAATGACACCCTGTGCTTTTGAGGATCTGCCAGCTTTGCTCTCCTCAGAAATCTAAAATGCCTGAACCAAGATGAGTTCTAGAAATGTAAACTAGGTGTCAGGAGCACCTGCCCTAGCCAGGAGCCCCCTTCCCCCATCCATTCCCTCTTAGGACTCTTTCAGACTAAGAGAAGGGCTCAAGATGTGACATTCAGAGGCCAGCTACACCAGCACATTTTTCTTTTTCTGGAGCGTGGCCTGGTCTCCACTTTGCTTAATGTGACAACATCAAATAGGCACCTATAGCCTGCCCACAAGGCCAACTAAAAGGGGTACAGAGGGTAGTAGGTACCCCGTCCCCTCCCTACACAGATGAGAAGATGGCCAGAGAGTTAAAGCCACAGCCTCAGGAAACCTAGCTGGGGCAAGGCAATCAGGGGCTTCCCCTAGCTCTGGATTTTAATGCTGTTCTATGTCTTTCTTAGCACATGCTAGGCAAGCCCTCCACCACGGAACTACATTCCCAGCCATGGCCTCAAGATAGACTATGTTAGATAGAGGGCATGATGCTTTAAGGCCATCGTTCTCAACCTGCCTAATGCTGAGACCCCTTAGTTGCTCATGTTGTGGTGACCCCCAACCATAAAATCATTTCATTGCTACTTCATAACAGTAATTTTGCTAGTGTCATGAATCATAACATAAATATCTGTGTTTTCTGATGGTCTTAGGTGACNCCTGTGAAAGGGTCATTTGACCCCTAAAGGTGTCACAACTCACAAGTTGAAAACCACTGCTCTAAGGAAATATATATATGTGGAGTAGAGGTGGTATGCAATTTTAGGCCTCAGAGATTTTCCTCTATCTTTGGTTACGAGTTCTAGAAACCAAAAAATAATTACAAAAGCCAATGNTCACTGAGTGCTATTTACCAGGCATTGTTCCCAGCACCTGGCAGGGGCTTAACTCTTTTATAGGACACCTGGGTGAATCATTCCTGAACACTCCAATCTCCAAACCACTCACCAGGCTCCCACTGCACTTTCCCAAGGCCCCTTGAAGATGCCTGTCAGCAGCATTATGTAATTCTGACTTGCACAAGTTCTGCCTCGCCCACTAATCTCATCGCTGTGCAGGAACTGCATGCTGAGAGCTGACTCTCTGCCCCCATGCACCTGGCCCAGGGCCACACCTAAAGGGAATGCATAAATATTGTACAGAGCTGCTTCCAATGACAGAGGGGAGGCTTCCCTTCCCTCTGCATCCCTGCAAATTCTGTAAAGAACAGAAATCACTTCCTATTTGCCAACTCCCCCCCCACACACACACACAGACACACACCTGTCTCTTATACACATCTAGATGTGTATAAGAGACAGCCCTTATGGTCACCTCAGGATGTGGAGAGCCAGGTCTTCACGTGTGTCATTTAGTTGTAGTGTTTCAGAGGAGAAGCAGTCTCAGGGAACACACCAGACCCCAATACTTGGGGACAATAAAGAAAGCCACTGTGTAAGCTGAAACGCCTTGTCTCTGAATGCTCCACCAGCTACGAACAAACAAGATCTCTTTATTCCCAGCTGGAGGACCAAACTGCCCTTTGAAGTAACTTAATATCTATGGTACCTGAGCCTCCCAACTTACAACCCAGAAAGAGACATGGGTTGCATTCTTATTCCCAGTGACTCAACAGTCACTTCTAAATCATACACTACTGAAGACACATCTTCTGAGTGACTGTTCAGATGTGTGGCACTCCCGAGCCAGCTACAACTTTGAAAAACAGTTTCTACTTTTAGAATTGAGAACATCTCCTCTCTCAGACAAATGGTCTTCAAATGGTATCTCTCCAAATAGGGGTCGGCTGAGGCTCCAGGAAGGGGACAGAAGTGACAGCTGCCAACTCCAAAGTGCTTCATCTGGGAATTTGTAAGAGACTCAAGCCAGCATAGTAACCATGAAGAACTGCCCCACCTCAGGCTTCTCTTCTGTCCCCACAACCAACCCCTCTCTTGGACTTGATTTGCCTTATTCTCACTCCGAGGCCTGCAACTTAAGGCTCATTTGTCTGTCTGACATTGGCATGTCTGTCTACCTCTCCTAAGAGAGAGCAGGGACTTTGTCTGTCTTATCCCAGATGGCATCCCTAGGCTCAGCTGTGGGGTCACATTCAATAAACCACTATACAAAAAGTTTTATGCAAAGTCTTGATGCCCATGATGGGGGTACAGGGACTAGCTGTGGGACACATGACACACAGCCTGTGAAGAAGCCTAGGCAGGTCCCCTCTAGCCCTAGGCATGACAAGTAGCCATCAATGTGTTAGTCCATGTTGACCATCCCCTGTCTATACCAGTGTAAGTCTCTTCTGACATATCAGCACAGGACCAGATCATCATCACTACCACCACCCCACCTCTATAATCCTCAGACTCCAGCCCACACATCCATATCCAGGCTTAAGAACTGTCTTGAAATTAACAAGACCTGTGGACTCTGCTTTTCCCAACTAGCTGGAGCTGAGTGGAGGCTTCCCGCTGTGTCACCTGCTCAAGCCATCTCCCTCCTCTTTCCAGCACACACACACACACACACACACACACACACACACACACGCACGCACGCACGCACCACCATCACCACCACCACCACCACCACCAGCACCACCACCACCATGCTAATCTCCAGCTTGCTTTCTCCAGGTTCAAAGCTCCCTNGCTCCTGGGACCCAACTGGTTAATTTGAGAGTATTTCTCAGCTCCTCCTCGAGGCACCGAATAAGCAGAGTCCACTTGCCACTGGCCTCGACCTTTCCCCCTTCTTCTACCTCCTTCCTGATGCAAGGATTAATCTCTCGGGAATGTGGAAGAGTGAGGCCCCTCTTCAGACACAAGGGAAGACAGGGTGTAGAAGGAACAGTGGCCCTCACAGCAGCCACTGTTAACAGCACTAGCTCCCTGGTTAGGACAGTAGTCCAGCTTCTGCATGCATCAAAGAAAACCATGACAGACCAGCCTCCCTCCAGCGTTGTGCTTCCTTCAGGAGACCCNGAGATAGCTCCAGGGGAGTCAGACCTTGGGAAGAAGATTGGACCTGAATCTTCACTTCCTGTTCACCTATGCCCTAGTAGAGAAACAATAGCAAGCCACTTCCCCTCTAACTCCATCTCTTGAGGTGGCAAGAAAAAAAAAATCATCCTCAATTTTTCTTTAGTTTGAGAGGGAAGCAAACTTGTTGGTCAAAACCAATCCAATTATAAAGCATTTTTATTCCCAGGCTGCTTTGAANAAAACCATATGATGTGTGTGTGTTCACATATTGGTCAACAGATCCTGGTTCAACAAACACTTTGTAAAATCAGCAAATGCCATATTCTGAAGGAGAGGTCTTGATTTTTCCAGGAGGCAGCTGACAGGAAAACTCAGATGGAGAACAGAGGGGTTTCAAGAGAAACTTTGGAAAAACCTCTAGGCCTCAGTTCTCTTCAGGGCATACAGAGTGGAGGTGGAATACAGATGTTCTCAGAGGACCTTTTGGTATGATCACCCTAATCCAGGAAGGTGATCCACACCATTTAGTGAGGAATTGCAGAAGATGGGTGCACTGAAAAGCTAGGCTTCACTAACAGAGGCATCCACCGGTCAGAAATAGCAGTTGCTAAAAGGGCAACCAACCTCATGGAGTCACTGGCCACAAGCCNGCACAAGGCTTTCCTGAACTTCACTCCTGAAAACTCTGTGTCATTAGCTTACTCAACAAGGATGTAGTGAAGGAGTCCAGCATATCTTCTAGGAGACGCAGGACAAGGAGCCCCCCAGCAGCTGCTTCCAACTGCCAGACTCGCCGCCTCCAGTAAGCGAGCTTACTGGAGGCGCCGATGTCCAGTCACCAGCAGCCTAACAGCAGGCAACTCAGCCCCAACCTTGGGCCGCTCCAGCCACTCAGCAGCGTTGTCTGCCCCGGGGCTCAAGACAGGCAGGCAACGTGGACACTTAGATCGTGATGAAACAGTAAAACAAGGGTGCGCGGGACCTTGGAATCTTAAACGTGGACACTGATGAGCGCAAGCCAGCCAATCAGTTCGCCCGAAGAAGAAATAAGGCGCTTCCCCAGCTCTCCATTCATTCCCAGCAAAGCCTGATTCCCCTCGCCCCGGCGCCATCCAGAATCCCAGGGGGCTCCACTTGGCCAAGTGCGCCAAGACCTGCCACCAGCCACCACAACGCTCGTTTCCTCTCCACTGGCGCACACAGCCCCACCGACTAGCACACCATCGCCATCCCCCGCGTCGCCCCCAAGTCCAGGCGGCTGCCTTCCCGACTCCCGGCAGCTGCCGCCGCCCCGCGGCTCGACTCAGACAAGCCTCGTTCTACTCGCTGCTCCCAAGCTGTCCGAGACACCCTAGCCAGGCCGCTCCAGGGACTAGGGGACAGGAACGAAGGAAAAAGCAGGGAGTAAAAGAAGTTCAGGCCGTTCCCTCGGTTCTTCCCAGGCCTGTCCCCACGGTTCCTCCTNGGGAATCCTGGTCCTACAGACGCCGACCCCTGAAACTGTTCCCCCAAACCCATACGTGCCTTCCTGCTGGGAGCCGTGTTGCAGCTAGAGCCTGGGTTCCCGAGGCGGCTCCCATCGGTACCAGAGACAGTGGCAGATGCCCACATACCTGCCCCAGGCTGCGCCTGGAAACTTCCCCCAAAGTGTGCGGGGGAGGGGCATTGAGCACGACTAGGAGAACCCCGGTCCCCAGTTCTGCCCGCGGCGAGCTCGCTCCAGAAAATCGCCGACCTGTCTGTCCATTGGTCCTATATCCAGCGGTCCTCCGCCTTCAGCTTCCAGGGCTAACTGGCCCAGGGTGGCGCGGATTCTGACTCCTTGGGGCGTTTCTGCGGGACAGCCAGCCGGTGCGTGCCCCGCGGCGTGCGTCCTCCGCCGGCCTCCAGCTGTCCACAGCGCCACCACGCCACCACCCGGTCCTCTGTCTCGGAGCTCGGGCCACATTCGCGCTAGGGAGGGGGCGTGTGAGCCCCGGCGCCGCCACCCGCAGTCGTTCCCGCAGGGTCCCCAAGCGCCCTGGGCACCCAGAGCACGGCCAGAACCGCTCAGTGAAAGGGACGCCTCCTGCTGGGGACTGCGCCTGGAGCGAGGAGGCCCGACCAAGGGGTGCGGGCCCAAACCTGCCAGAGCTCGGCGCGCTCCAAGTTCATTGTCTGCCTGGGCCGCCGCCGCCTCCGCGCCGGGAGCACCGTGGGGAGTGAGGCTGCGCGCAGCCCCNGCCACCCGGACTCCCAGCGCCCAGTCCCGGCCAGCTGGAGCGGAACCCGCAGAGGGGCACCGGAACCCCGAGTCAAACCTCCGCCCGCCGCTTCTCGCCGCCCCCAACCAGTCACCCGGCACCCAACTTGTACCTGAAAAGCCCAAGTCTAGCTCGGAAGCCTCTGCAGCTCCGACTCCGCGGGAGCGCGCGCCCAGCCCGGCGCCTAGAGCCCCACATCCAGGGCGCGTCAACCTGACTCCCCGAGCGCTAGGAGGAAAAGTTTGGGAGTGACTTGCAGATGGCGAATGAAACCTCTGAACAGAACCCTCCCCCCGCCCCATGTCGCGCTGACACACATCAGCTCGAGTCTGGAATGCGAGATCAAGGCGTGCGCGCCCCGCTGAGCGGTGGGTTTGGTCCCCGCCCCCTCGCCCTGCAAGTAAATACAGTTTGTGTGTATTGCGGTAACTCTGAAAAGGCAAAACCGAAACTTGCTCTGTATGGCAGTGAGACCCGGGCTATCAGAGACAGTTTTAAGGAACTTGGCGGTCGGGAGGCAGCCCATACATTGATATTCAAGGCCACTGACGCTGGTGGTTTCGGCGCCCTCTGTTGTATTTTTGCATCCTACAAAGGCTGCTTAGCTCTTCGGCCCTGTAGGTTTGCTTCTTCTGGGAGGTAAGGCTCTGCAGGACCCTGAGCGCCACTGTCTGCCGCAGTGGCCCACGGGGGCTGCTCCAAGGAAGGGCTGCAGTGGTCGACCCCCAATCTATGAGCTGAAGATGCAATCGGTTAATGTAAAGACANCTTAAACTCTTAAGACTTGTTCGGGACAGCCTCTGGAACACCAAACCCAGACTCTGGGAACAGGATAGAAGCCACAGTCTTTGGCCTGCCCATGTTCCCATGGCCAGAGTCCAGCACCTTGTTTCTCGAAGCAACCAGGAAAATGCTCCTTAAGCTGTAGAATGCTGGCATGTATGAGAAAGGTGATCNAGACAATGTGAGTTCCCCTTTCTCTCTTGCTGGAGGTTCCACCTCACCCCTTAGAAGCTACTACCACCCNGAAGTCCTAAACTTCGGGCTCAGGATCCATGAAAACTGATTCAGAGGTCACAATCAGAGGATTATAACTGCAGACGGGAACCGTGGATGACAGGGGAGTTCTTCAAAACCCCTGTCTTGTTTTCCAACAAATACTGCCTCTTACATAAAAATCTGCAAAGAAAGATTAATGAAGCAGTGAGGTTGCCCCCCACCCCCCAGTCANCAGACTGTATTGCTTTTTCCCGTGTAGACTCGGCTTAGTGATGTGGAGGTCTTTATTATTTTTTTTAAACAAAAACCTTTTTTTCTAAAAATACAATGAGCTGGTTTTTGCAGAGTTCACAATTCCCAATAGATAATGATGCCATTTTTCATGGTCTTACACACGTTGTGGCTTTGGGGCTTATTTATTAGCTCCGGAGAAAAGACTGCCTTTCAGTAAGGTTTATATATTCGAGTAATTGCACTGGGGACACAGTGCAGGTTGCTGTTAAAGAGGGTGGGTTGTGCAGGCGCCTGCAAGCAAAGTGCTGGGCCAGGCAGCTGTCAGAGCAGGGTAGGCAGCCGGTTTAAGCAAACACAGGGAAGGTTCTTTGGAAAAAGCAAGGAGGAAATCCCCTCCTGTAAGAGTGTGTGGAACATGATCCCTAGGCCACACGTATGGGGACTTTCCAATACATGCCCCATTATGGAGATGGCGCTGGGCCCACCCANATGACTTTCAAATTCAGGTGTCAGAAATCACAGCTGACGTGGGAGCAAATTGTTTTTAAGTAAAATCCCTGTGCTGCTTTGATATGNGTTCCACCGGGACTTTCCAACGGGATTATACATGTTCCTGAGATTACTTGGACAAGGATTTTTCTTTTCCTCGCTCAACATTAACTTCAGAAAATTATCCAAGTGTTGCCTGTTATTCCAAAAATCTCTGACAACACCCAAATGCCCTATGTGAGTGAAGAGGGGTGAGGAGGGAGGAATGGATAGGAACGGGAGAGAGACTGGTACTAGCAGTCCTTTGGCATTTGGTGAGTAAGAAGCAAATGCAGAAAGTTTAAGACAATAAGCATGCTCTCCCGGAGCATTCATTCCCAGGTCCTCGTGATTGGGNGGAGGGGGAGGGTTCTGTTGCCTGGGTTCAAATCCTCCTTCCAACACCCACTGAGTAATTCTTCGTAAATCACTTCTTCTGAGCCACTAGTGGTACACTGAGTTATTAAGCCCAGCTCTTCAATCTTCCACGATGGCCACACTAGTACACTTTGTGTCACTATAACAAAATACCTGAAGCTGGTTAACACTATAAAGAAAAGGAGTTTATTTACCTTGTGCTCCTGGAGGCTCAAGAGCCAGTATCTGGCAGACTCTCAAGATGGTTCAGACCATCACACAGCAGGGAGCCGTGTGTCTGTGTGTGTTCTGGTCTGTCTCCCTTTTCTTATAAAGCCACAAGCATCAAATCACAGGACTCCCCACTCTGGTGACCTTATTTGATTCTGATCACCTTCCAGAGGCCCCACCTCCAAACACTATAGTTGAAATTTCTCCTTCAATGTGTCACAACAGGGATTACATTTCACCATATGCACACTTGGCAGACACACTTCCCAACAGTAACAGTGACATACATCTCCCCTGCCACCACCTCATGGTGAACAAGCTGCACCTCTCTGTGACTTGACTTTTAACCTTTTTTTTTTGGACAATGAGATATTGGGGAAGAACTGGGTCAGAGGCTGGAAATGTTCTTTCAAAGCCAGGCTTGCTCTGTCATATTCTAGTAGCCCATCTTGTAAAGACCATGTCTTAAGTAGGAGCTTCTTCTTCCAGCAAGGCTCCAGAATGAACACCCTGAAGCAGACCTGAGTTCAGCTTGCACCCAGGAGCCAAGTTATCCCAGCTCCAGCTGTACTCAGAGGCACTCCAGCTGACCTACACACACACACACACACACACATAAACAGGGTAGAAAAAATGCTAATCTGTTGTAAGCCGTTTTGTTACACAGCATTACTGTGGCAGTAGCTGACTGATCCATTACAGCAGTGGGTTTATGGCAAAGCACATGTAAGCACAGGGGTGGGAGAGAGGGCTCAGCAGTTAAGAGCACTGGCTGCTCTTCCAGAGGACCTGGCTTCAGTTCCCAGCACCCACATAATGGCTCACAGCTATCTATAGCTCCAGTTCCAGGACATCCAATGCCTTCTTCTGGCCTCCACAGGCACTGCATGCACATAGTGTACAGATATGCACACAGGCAAACGTTTACCCATATACATAAATTAAAAAATAAATCTTTAAAAAACAGAAAAGTGGTAAGTACAATTATTGGGCTATAGGAAACAAAGTAGCTATTATTAGTGAGCATCATTATTGAAAGTTTTGCACATAGTTGCCACATAATTGTTTGATAATGAATTAAATGAGTGACAATTAAAACTTGAATAAAGATTTTATAAGGGACAGCACAAGGACATCAGAGCATTGTAAAAAGGACCCACTACAGCCCTTACAGTCACATTCATTCATTTATTCTGTAAATATTCTCTGAACACCCACAGTGTGCCATACACTAGGATGAATGAGGGAGCCACAGAGATAACTAAGGTCAATTCTCTTCCTAAAGGAACCTCCAAAGACACTCATGAGACAAGCAGTACTTTCCCATTCTGCATCCTTAAGCCTTCCCAACAATCAATGCTACTTACACCCATTCTTCAGGCTGGAAGACTGAGGCTCAGAAATCAAGCATGTAGAAGCAGACCTGAAGTCACTCCTATACCCATATACTGTCTACTAGTGCCACTGACATTGAGTTAATGGTGGGCAAACCCATTAGAACTGGGTTCCTGTCACTTTCTGTCCCTCAGTCATGCCATGGCTTAGTAAACACAAGGCCCACAAGGCACAGATTCTGTTTCTGCCATGAAAAGGGCTTTTCCCGGGGGCCTAAGGGCTCTAGAGGTCATTGCAGACGATCTCAAATTCATTTTGGCAGCCCTGGCTTCAGATTTCTGCAACGACCTGCTTCCCACCCTGTGACTTTGACAAATTTAGACTCCTCAGTAACCCAAAGTGCATTTCAATTTTTATAAATTTAGAAATCCTCTGGTTAGGCGGATCCCTCCCGCAGTAATGCATCCATTAAGTGCACTTTAAACCAATTTTGGTATGCTAATCCATCACAAATCGACGTGAAATTTGGGTTCTTGTGAAAATTTCCTACACCCGATCCAAACCCTCTACAGGCTTTAGGATAGTAAGAGGTTCCTTAAAGCGGCAGGCTTGACTCGGCGTTGAACATTCAGAGAAGAAAGGCCAGAGATAGTTTTAAACAAGCATACACACTCACATGAAAATTGTCTATGCTAATGGGGAGGGAGGGGTGGTTATTCAAAAAAAAAAAAAAAACAACCCTGCTGCCAGATCGTTAAGATTTCAGAACTCTTCTGGAGCGACAGCGTCTTGCATGTTACTGCATTCCCTGCCCATAGCTCAGTCTGGTGCCACAGACACACCCTATAGGTACTTGGCAAATGGCCCTATTGGAGTCACCTGCTTGAAGAGTGATTTGTCTGTCAGCCTTTGCCTCCTGTGATTGTCTCTGTTTCCTAAAAATCAGATCTTCTCTTCCCACCAGTGAAACTTTGGACTGCTGGAAGCACAACCAGAACCCTCTGAAGAAAAACCACGTGAGGATGGGAGCGTGGCCTAGGAAGCCAGGGGAGAACACATGCCCTGTAATTGGCAGCATAAAGCACCCAGGGTTAATAAAAGAGACATAATGTCAGTGTTATCACCACGCAGGACTCAGCTGCTACTGATTGTTGAAGGGCAATGCCTATTAACTCGATGTTTTTAGCTGCATAATAGACATTTTGCCAATAAGATCAAGTTTACAGCCCGGAGCATCACACTTACTTGCTTCTGTCGTAAGATCTACAACCCATCCAACAACAGAAATGAACTGTTGACACGGTGAAGGGTGAGACTCATCACCTGCCCTGAATGTGAAATGCCTGTACCTTCTAAATAAACTTCCTTCTCCTGGCTGAGGGGTTAATGCAGTCAAATGTTACAAAGTGGTGCTGGGGAGGATAATGGGGAGCACGCCCACAGGCAGGTGCTGGGAGCTGACTGTGATGTGTTTTCCCCTGTGCCTCCTTGTGGATCCAACTCCCACCACCCCAGTTCTGTGATGCTGTCACATGCACCTGCCTGGGTGCCTTCAGGAGTGCCACTGTAGGTCTTGACACTGTGTTATCCCAGGCCAGTTAGCCACCATCCTGGTCCCAAGCCTGACTCATCATAAAGTGCCTGGGGAGTTTTAAAATACAGAGTCCTGGGTCCTGATAGATTCCATGTCACAGGCTCCCTCAGACCCATGTCCATTCTCCCTTGGGGCTGTCACTTTAGCCTTCTCCTGCTAACTGTTCTTTTCCTCCCTTGATCCCCCACTGACTGGCTCTTCCTTTATATACACCAGTATCTTCCCCAAACATTATCTGGTCCTGTCAACCCTCTGGTTAAAACCTTTGACACTCATGGCTCAAGCTTCCATGGCGCCAACAAGACAATTGAGGTCTATACAGCCAGATCAGGACCAAGGCCCCCACAACTGTGGGCCTGCCTCTTTTCTGGTTCCATCTCACATCAGCTTCTCAAGTTGATTCAGACGGGACTTCTGTGTCGATGGCATCACAAAACACTGGTGTCCATGTCTAGGAACTATCTGCTCTTAGATGGCTGTCAACTGGAGGAAAATCAGCCCCTTAGAAATCATGCTGATGAAATTAACAACCAATGTATGTATGGCTTTGGCTGTGGGTGGGCATCTGGGAGGAGAAGCACCCAGGTCAAGCCCCTCTCCTCCACCCTACCAGGGCCTTCCTAGATGCATCTGGTGAGTCAGAGAATGGCTGCAAGCCTCCAGACTCTGGTTGGCACCTCATTTGCCTTGACATCTCTGTGTCTCATGTTCTTCCTTGGGATATGAATAGTAGGACTGGATGGTCTCTTGGGGCTGTTCCCTCTCCAAGTTGGCATCAGAGTCTCTCCCCATCCAGAGAAGTGGACATAATGGGACTAGCTCACTATTTCGATTCAGTCTCCTATTGCTATGTAACANGTCACCCCAGCCTTAGAAGTAAGGAGCAATACCACGCAAGAGCTCGCAGAAGTCAAGAGAAGAGTGGACCCTTTCTCACTCAGGCTTTTCCTCTATACAAACTCTCAACTGATTGGATGAGGCCCATCCACACTAAGGAGAACAATCATCTGTACTCAGTCCACTAATTCCAATGTCCACCTTTTCCAAAAGAACCCTCAGAGATACACCCAGCATACCACTGGCTGAGAATCTAGGCACCTCAAGGCTCAACCAAGTGCCAAGTAAGGTTGGTCATCACAGGGATCATTCAACTTCTGGCCCACTTCCTCTTCTGCATCAGGAAGAAAACCTGCTTGCTCACACACTTCCTCCTAAGCACACCTAGAAGCCTCGGGGCCCCACTCTACCCTTAGAGGCCCCTAGTCTGCAAAGACATGCACAAACAAGGGCCAGAGCTGGCTGCTGCTTCCTCTCTGGCTGCCAAGATTTTAGGCACCCAGCAAGGAGCTAGCCTGAGCAGAAGTCCCCAACCTCAGCCACTCCAGGTCCTTTAGGCATTTGCTGTAGCCAAGACTTCCCATTGCCATGATTTACAGTTCCAATCCCACATTCTATCAGCACACTCACAGGGAAACATTCACATCCTGAAATGTCGGCAGAAGGAGCTGTGCAGCCGCTGGGAGTGGTCTCTGTGATGGGGTACGGGAAGAGTTGGGGTATCAGGAAGCAAGGCTGGCCACAGACCGGTGGGTTAAGCTGGAGGGCAGATACTTCCAAGGCATCTGTAGCGTCACTTACATTGGGAAATAATCCACTATGAAAAGGGCTTCAACATCAGCATCCATAAAGGATAATTTGTTTTCATCGAAATGGAAAAGACAGCTATCGTTTACTATAAAAAAGTTATCNCAAAGTAAACAGACTGAAAAGTAAACAGAGAACTTATATTAGAACAGGGCTGGGGCTGGAGAGATGGCTCAGAGGTTAAGAGCATTAGCTGCTCTTCCAGAGGTCCTGAGTTCAATTCCCAGCAACCACATAGTGGCTCACAAGGGCTGGAGGCCAAGGGCCAGAGCACATGTTTTCTCACAGGGAAAACTTTCTAAGACTCGACAGGAGTCTACACATACTTGTAATCCTAGCACTTGGAAGACTGAGACAGAAGGATTGCTGTAAGTTCAAGGCCAGCCTGCGCTGTCTAATGAGACCCTGCTCACCAAACAAAATCCAAATCAGATTTTAAGGAATTTGATGAAAAAATTAATTCTCAAAATGCGCCTCTTTTATCTTTAACAGTCTGTCCATGCACCACCTAAAACCCCCCAGGAATAGGTGACCCCTGAGGCCCCCACCAGCCCTGTGGTGTCTTAGCTGGTAACTGTGTTACACAAGGACAGGGAGGGGGTTTAGACTGGAGAGGAGCTGAAGAATGGAGAGGAAGCCCAAAGCAACCAGGAGTCTGCGTTTCAGAAAGAGAAGGTTGGACTCACTCCTGGCCCTCCTGGTCCCTCCTCTCTTAGTTAAGGTGTCTAGTGCTGTGTTAAAGACACTGAACCAAAGCAACTTGGGGGTGGGGCTGCTTGCTGCTCCTGGCCTGCTCAGTTCACTTTCTTATACACCCCAGGGCCACCTGCCCAGAGGTGGCACTGTCCACAATGGGCTGAGCCATTCCATATCAATCAACAATGAAGAAAATGCCCCACAGGCTTGCCTACAATCTAGTCTTACAGATGACTGTAACTTGTATTAGATCCACCGAAGCTGACACATGCCTACATCACTACTTCTTCCTCTTCTTCATCCTCTTCCTCTACAGGGTCTCACTATGTATCACAACAGGCTGGCCTTTGCCCTCCAAGAGCTCGGATTAAATACCTCTTGTCCTCAACTAGCCTAAATTTTCCCTCCTGAGGCTGGGATAATGCCCCTACCTACCTAGCAGACAGCTATGAAAATTGTTATTTTTTTTCCAGTTCAGTCAGAGAACTGAACAAATGATGAAAGAGTTGAGGTATATATTCACAGAGACTATTGGGATGTAGATAGATAGATAGATAGATAGATAGATAGATAGATAGATAGATAGATA
>LZPO01052247.1:440810-450906 GCA_001675575.1 Neotoma lepida
TGGATGGATGGATGGATGGATGGATGGGTGGATTTTGGATGGATGGATGGACAGTTTGTTTTAAAGATAGGATCTTGTATTGACTAGGCTGGCCTCGAACTCGATATATAGTCTAGGATGATCCTCCTGCCTCTACCTCCCGAGAGCTAGGATTACAAACATGTACCACCCCACCACATCTAGTTCGCACATACTAAACAAGCACTTTACCACCTGAGCTACATCCCTAGATGTTGGGTAATTCTTCTTTGAAGTGTTGATAATGAACAAGACCCATCCCATGGATATAGAATCTTTCTATGAAGTCCTGATAGAGAAGCTAAAAGTACACCATAAAGAAACAAGGTCCCTCAGCTGCTCAGGAACTGCTCCGTACCAAAAACAACTGTGCTTTGACTTTTTCTAGAGCTTTACAGTTTACAAACACTTCCTTCTCAGTCTGGTCCTTTGAGCCAGTTCATAAATCCAAAGGTTCATAGAGGAAATATTGGTAACACTGTTTGGTAAAGTTAGCTTCAGGGTAAGAAAAGAGAGACCTCACACTCAGAAAACCATAGTTAATAGCTCATCAGTATACCACTCAGGACTGAGGGTGTGACACTTTCCTAGCATGTTCAAGGCCAGGGTCAATGTCCTACATGGCAAATGAATAAATAAACAGATAAAATCAAATCTAATGCTGGTTCTTNTGAACCCTCCACCCTTGGGAAATCTATAGGTCCCCATAGCTCTGAGGAGTTAATATTCTTTGGCTCATTTCATAAATACGCAACTTGCTTTGCCCCCTTCCCAAGGCTGCTAGACCATCCATGCATCTGCTCACCACTCCACAGGACCTAGGACCCATGAGGGTGGCGTGTCTACTACACATTTGGCAGTCTTCAAGCTCTCAGCCTGGGCTTTAAAAATATCAACACAGGGAACCCACAGGACATGAGGTTTGCTGCACCTTGGCAGATTTCCTGCTGACTCAGCCCTGCTGGGAAGGAGCCAACCATGGTAACTTCTCTGGCCTGTGTGAGGAGTATTTTTTGTAGACTGGTCTTCTATCTAATAAAAGGAACCAGGGCCTCTCGCCTGGGCAGAGGGCTCTGCAGGCGCAGCCACATTCCTCCAGCCCACCACTTCCCTGTGGGATTCTGTAGGCATAAAAGCTGTCCTCCATTGCTCTAGGAGGCTTGTGTTGTCCTCTGCAGAGAGCAGGAGGCAGCCAGGATTCCTATCTGCCAGCTTCTGGCTCCCTTTCCCACCTCACATTTTTTGTTTTTTGTTTTTTGCTTTTTTGTTTTTTGTTTTTTCCTCAATGACATAGCCCTCTGGCTCACCTTCACTATCTGTGAAATGGCTAGAGTGAAATTCAGGANTTGATGCATTTGCAAAGAATATTCTTCTAGTGGGTCCCTGTATCAGTCAGGGTTCTCTAGCGACCCAGAACTGATAGAATGGCTTACAAGCTGTGGTCTGACTATTGTAACAGTGGATGTCTCCCACCAGAAAGTCCAAGAATCCAATAGTTGTTCAGTCCATGAGGCTGGATGTCTCACCTGGTCTTCAGTGTACACCAGAATCCTGAATAAGTAGGCTCTAATGCCAGTGAAGGAATGGACTTGCCTGAGAGAATGAGAGCAAGCAAGCAAGCGAGCTTCCTCCTTCCATGTCCTTTAGGCAAAAGGTTATGTCCCAGATTCAGGGTGAGTTTTCCCACCTCAAATGATCCAATCAAGGAAAATCCTTCACAGGTGTTCCCAGCCACTTGGAGCTTTAGTTAATTCCCAGATATAGTCAAGCTGACAACCAAGAGTAGCCATCACAGTCCCCAGTACCTAATTCATCCCAGAAGTAAGATAAGGGCTCCTGCTAAGGGCAGTGGGGTCTTGTTCCTAGTGGCTGAGCAATGAGTTTGAAGTAATGTAAAAGTGATCCTTCAAGCTGGGTGGTGGTGGCAGAGGCAGATAGATCTCTGTGAATTCAAAGNTAGCCTGTTCTACAAAGCAAGTGCTACGACAGCCAGGGCCATATGGTGAAATCCTATCTCAAAAAAAAAAAAAAAAAAAAAAGGAAATGTTACGGTCCTAGAACACACCATCTACCCCAGTATTCAATAGCACACAGGTTTGTGTGTCCAGGTCCTCTGTATTATAAGCACACACCACTTGCCATAAGGTTTGTGTCTCGGCCTAGCTGCCATCCCCAGGTGGGTTTGTTCACATTAAGAATCTTATCCACTACCAGAATCAGAACTTAGGCTTCATGGTAATGTGTGAACTTTTCAATCTGAATGTATTTGTCTCTGGTCTGTGGAAAACAGCTGGTTTGGTTTCCCAGCTCCTCTAATCAGGCTAAGAGGAAGGAAGGAAGACCCTGCAGCCAGTGCAAGGGTTGGTTAGCGGAGTGGTGCACCGCCCAGCTGATAGCTCCATGGCCAGGCCTCCATCCTAAGCCTTCAAAGCTTGTGTCCTGCAGTGGCTAGGCACATCCACCANTGAACTCCTAATTNTCCTTCAGTGCTGATCCTGCCCCTCTGACTCACTCCTGAGGAATAACAGTCACTGGATGAAGAGCCGGAGAATTGCCATTATCTCCTACCTGGTGACACTATTGATAAATCAAGGACCTGGCCCCTCCTCTCCTAACCCATTGCCATAGCCTCCTGTCCCCTTTCCCAGATCCCTAGAATAGATTCCCACAGTGTCTCTTTACCCCAACCTTCACTCTATCACCTTCACTGTGGCCAGAGCTCAACCTTCACTCTATCACCTTCACTGTGGCCAGAGCTCAGGAGTCCAGCTGGCCCACTGTCTTATCCCAGAGATCATCTACCCTCATCCAGTCCTCAATTCCTTCTCTCACCACTGAGGTGAGATGCTCAGGGCTTCCCAAGCAAAGTCTCCTTCTTTTCCTTCCCCTTAGCCTGGAAGGCACCCTACTCCACCCTATGTGCACACAATATTGCCCACCAAGTAGCCAGGAGTCCTCCTGCATCTCACAGCTGCCTTCCCATGAAATTGATGCCTGTGATGAGTTCTTGCCAAGGGACCAGGAGCAGGCTGGCAAGTGTCATTTCTGGTTGAATCAGGGAAGAGCAGATGGATGTTGTTATTTAGCTTCCTAATATTGCTGAGATGCTGGACCACTGAAGCCAAAGCCATATAAATCACCAAGCCTCTGTAAGTACCCTGGATGCTGAGCTGCTGGACACAGCCAGTGCATGGCACACACAAGTAGATTAAATGTGACTAACCACTGGAGTCTTGGGTAGCAGACAATAGCAGAAGCAAGCCTGCCCACCCAGACTAGTACATTTAAGTCACCCACTAGGGGACCACACTAAACTCTGTTCTCTGACTTCCTATGATTTTCACAAATGAGGGGTATGCCCAATAAGTGCCCTTCAAAGCTCTTCTACCAGGCTAGCCAACTCCAGAAATTTTCTTTCAACTTCATTCANCAAAGAATTATATAAATAAAGGTGGATGGGGGCTGAGGAGATAGCTTAGTCAGTAAAGATCCTGCTATGCTACCTTGAGAATCTAAGTTCAACCTCTAGCAGCCGTATGAAATGGCATGTGTAATGTGTAATGGTACNTGCTTGTAATCTTAGCACTGTAGAGGAGGAGACAGGGGGATCCCTGAGGCTCAGTGACTGGTCACATCAGCTGAATCAAAAGTCCCAGATCCCAGATCCCACATTATCTCAAAAGATAATGTGGACAGTAACTGAGGAGCAACATCCAAGGTTGACCTCTGTCTTAGTTAGGGTGTCTATGGCTGTGATAAAACACCATGCCAAAAAGAAAGCTGAAGAGGAAAGGGTTTGTTTCAGTTTCTAGTTACAAGTCCATCATCCAGGGAAGTCAGAGCAGGAACTCAAGCAGAGCAGGAACCTGGAGGCAGGAACTGAAGTAGACACCATAGAGGAGCGCTGCTTACTGGCTTTCTCCCCATGGCTTGCTGCCTTCCTATATCATCCTAGCACCATCTGTTCAGGGGTGGCACTGCCCCCAGTGAGCTGAGCATCAATCACTAGTTAGAACAATTCTCTACAGACTTACCTACAGGCTAATCTTATGGAGGCGTGTTCTCACTTGAGAATCCCTCCTAAATGATTCTAGCTTATGTCAAGTTGACAAAAATTAGCCACGTCAGCCTCTAAAAAAAACTATCCAGGACAATCTCTGAGTTCCATTGCATGTACACACACACACACACACACACACACACACACGGATGGCCACAGTCTCCATCCCTGGCTTCTACCAGGGCACTCAATTCAATGGCTTCTGTTGGACCNAGGGTTCTCTAGACCCAGAGCCCACTTGACTGCCCCACCTTTTGCCNTCTGTTTACAAAAGTGGAAGAGGTCTATGGGCCTGAGGCACCCCATTTGCAAGCATTGAAAACAGAGCAAGGCAGGAGAAGGGAGCTGCAGGCAGCCCTGGCAGGCTTACCTCTGGTATCACATGCAACACAAGGGAGCCATTATGCCCACTGTCTTCAGTACTGGGAGAGAAAAAAAAGAGACCCCCAGGTAACAAGCAGGAAGGCTGTTCGGAGGCCAAGGGAGGTCAGCTCACAGAGCGGGTGTGACAGCAGGAAGCCGGCTGGGAGGTGAGCACATAGCTTGTGTTTTGTTCTTCACCAACTGGCTGCTAATGTCAAGCTCTGGGGGAAAGGTACTCTCAGTGCAGTCTTGGGACAGAGGCTTGCTGAGATGGCTGTGTCCCTCCCACTAGTCACTGGGCTCCAGGAATCCAATGAAGGTGGTTGTTTGTTTATCTTTTTCCTCTGGGCCTGGCCTGATTTATGACCCAGAGACAGCCAGCAGTCAATGCTTGAAGATCAACTCCTGGCTACTCTTAGGATTAGAAAATGCCTGTCTTCCATCTGATCTGCGCTGTGCTGCCATCTACAAAAAGAAGACAGGCATCTACAAGGAAGAGACAGTCCTCCTCCTTCCTGGAGAAAGTCGTTGGAAAAAATCAACAAGCCAGATTGATTGGGCAGAGCCAATGGGATCAAGGAGAGGTAGAGTCAGAATCTTGTCATTCTACTTGGAAGTATGGCCTACTCTATCTACGATTTTGGACTGAGGCGATGAATGCCTTTATAGTTCAATTAGTTTGAATTGAGACTCTCTGTTACTTAGAGCAAAACCATCCTAAACTGATAAATCAGAAACCTGAGATTTATTCTGGAGGCCATGGAGAATAGTTCATGAATATTGGTGGATGGATGGATGGATGGGTGGATGGATGGATGGATGGGTGGATGGATGGATGGATGGATGGATGGACACTGTCTGGTCAAAAGCACAAAGCTACTGTAAAAATGACAGGCTCATCAGAAGAGAGTTTTGTGAGCCAAGATCAGGAAGGATTGGAAGCAGGTGAAGGCTGAGGGTCCACTAGTCCATGCCACCCCCACCCTTGCGAAGAGACTTCACCAGGAGCAGGAAGCCACCCTTGGAGCAGCCCACTCAGACTCTGACACTGTATCACAACCTAGGAAGACACAGACACCCAGAGCAATAGGCTCCTAGCCATGCTGTTGGGCTGATATAAGAACTCCCTAGAGACACAGCATTCATTGCCCTTCCACCCATGAAGACCAGTGCCTTGTCTCCTTGTATCCACACCAAGCCCTTACAAAGCCTGGCTAATTGAAAACAGCCACATAAGTGCAGGCATCACCTCCTTGTTCCATTCACCAATAAACAACGCAGGAAGTCTCAGTCCCTAAGCTCAGGAAATGTTAGTGTGGGGACTTGGGAAAAACAGATCACAGAAATGAGGGCGTGTAGTCCCTCCTGAGCTGCTTGGATAAGCCACACTGCCTGAGGCAGCCGCCTAATGCATCCTAAACACCCATTAGATGTTTGGTAAATGGACAACTGGATGCTTGGAGCACTTAAGGGACATTTGTGTGAAGTTAATCCAAAATCTCTTGGGAGCCCCATTGTGGACAGCACACGGAGTCACAGGCCTGGGTTAGGATAATAACTCAGCTCTCTGTTCCTGGCTCATGACTCCAAGCAGTCCCTTTAGGCCTTAGGACTTCAGTTCCTTCAAGAGTCGCATAAAGAGGGGGACTCGCTTTTGTGTGGGTTGGTTTGAGGCTGAACATGGGGGTGGAACTTGGCTCTGTGAAGAACTGAAAGCTAAGAATTAAGATGGGGCAGAGGGAGGATGAACGTGGGGGAAGGAGAGCGGCTGGAGGGGTTGGAGACACTGGCTTGTCACTGGACATGGTGACGTCCAGTCTCCTAAAATGTATTCTTTCCTAGGGTAAATGTTGCACTTGTGGGTTCTGTTTAAGGAGAATGTTCCCCTGTCTTCCGGAAATGAGACTGATTCAGATTTCCCTCGGTTGTATTAGCCCAGGCTGAATGGCATGCTACTGAATCCACTGTCGCACCCCCAAAAGGTCAGTGCTCTAACAGGTTCACAGGCTTCCTCCAATGTCACCTGCACTCTGCTGCCCAGCTTGGTCACAGCCTTTACTGTTTATGTCCCACCTTAAACCCCCCGAGGCTCACATATTCTTTTGTGTGAGGGTTGGAAGGAAGCAGGAAGGTGTGCCCTTAGAGGTGGCCTCTCAGAGAGGAGCTTCCTCAGAAAGATGCTCAGTTAGTAGCTTTTCTGTCCCCTTTCAGGATTCCCACAGGATCCTTCAGGGCATCAGCCTGTTGGGCTAGCATATAATAAACCCAAAGTAGTTGTTCACACTGTGGAACGTCCAAAAACAGATAGTTAGGCCTAAAATTATAGAAATATAATTAGTTCCCATGGGACTTTGTATTCAAGAAGCTAGTGTAAAAGATGCCTTTGTTTTAGGACATTCTCTCTATCTCCCTTATAATCTGATTGTCCTATAGTCTCCTTTACCCTGTAGTATATAAATGTCTCTGAGGGAAGCTGTCCCTATTAGCACATGAAAACCATGCTTATCCATTGCTGACCACAGCCCCCACCTGAACCCCACTAAACTTCCCAGAGGCCCAAGAACAAATACACAATGTGAAAACAGGAAAACAGGATAGAGGGTGGAAAAAGAGAACAGAGAGGGTAAGATTGAACAAAATCTCTGCTCCAAGTATCTCACCTAGAAGAGAAATCTGGCAACAGCTGGACAGGACAGCACAGTCTTTACCAAGGAGGCAACTCCCTTCTCAAGGCAACAGAGAAACTGAGGCAAAGGTCAACCTAGGACTAGGGATATATAGCAGAAGGGAGAGAAGATGCCAACAATGGCCCAGAGGTGCTCCTCAAAACATGTAAGATCTATTGGCTCAGAGAGACTTCTGAGCAAATCACCTTGTAGCAAAACAAAAGGTCTCATATACTTCCATTCCCTCCACAGAGCCCTGGCAACTCTGGTAGAAAGACTCCTGGAAAGTAGCAGCTAATGTCCCCAACGATGTGACTGACATCATCTTCCCACTGTGCATGGCTTTCTCTGAGTACTTCTAGTACCTGAACCATGGCATGCAGCTGGACTGGAAAAAGCCACATTGAGTTCTGTGCCATTTTAAAGAGTGTACATGGGCTGGGGAGATGGCTCAGTGGTTAAGAGCACTGGCTGTTCTTCCAGAGGTCCTGAGTTCAATTCCCAGCAACCACATGGTGGCTCACAACCATCTGTAATGAGATCTGGTGCCCTCTTCTGGCCTGCAGGCATACATGCAGACAGAACACTATAATAAATAAATAAAATAAAGAGTGTGCATAAAGAGTGAGGACAGGGTCATTTGATGAAGATGGAAGTAGAATATTCCTGCTCTTGTTGCAAATGAACCAGGAATGTATGGCCCACTGAAGGCGGAAGAACACTCTTCTAGGTCATATTGATTATCTTTGGGGATAGAAACAGTTTTGTAGTTATTGCTGATTGAAAGGTTTTCTATTAATTCCTACTGGAGGACAGAATCAGGAACATTGAATGCCTAATTGCCTCTGAATTAATTACACCCCCAAATGTAATATCTTAACCAACACATCATGCAATCAATGGCTTGCCGTATGCTAGTGGTTGAAGAAGCCATGGAAGGTCATCACTGGGTGAGGGAGGGGAGCACTAAGGCACTGAGCCATGGGGTTAATGCAGGTCACCTCCTACTTGAGTCTAGGTTCTGTTCTCACTCAATGTTGACTAATAAAGTTAGTAGACAGAAGTCCCCTCTAATCAAGGATCCAGAAAAACAGAAGCAAGGAGAGACCTTTGCTGGAGAGGGCTGTGGGAGAAAGAGTGAGACACAAAACAGAGTCAGAGGCATGACTTCAGACACCAGACTTGGTACCAACCATCATGGCCCAGAGACCCTGAAGACATTAAGCAGCATCCTGGGCCCTATGTCCTGTACTTACATATGCAAAAGAGTCCTACTTTTGCATAATTCATAATTCATTCATGTATGTGAAGGTATACATTCTGCTTATTGTTTTAAAATATTTATTTAGCTGGGTGGGAGTGGTTCACACCTTTAATCCCAGTACTTGGGAGGCAGAGGCAGGTGGATCTCTGTAAGCTCAAGGCCAGCCTGGTCTACAAAATGAGTCCANGACAGCCAGAGCTGTTACACAGAGAAAAGCCAATATATACATATATAGTTCCTCCNAATACCAGTACTGATCTAGGTGTTAAGGTGACAACCACAAATAAATCTGAGTCCCTGACCTCAGAGAGCTGGAAGTAGGTGCTGAGCAAGATGTATAAATGCAGTCAGCTCTTTACATCCTCTGGTTCTGTATGAGAACACTCAACCAACCACAGATTGAAAATACTTGAAAAACATTGCATTTGTATTGAACATGTGCAGACATTTCTTTTCATCATTGTTCTCTAAACAATACAGCCTAACAAGTATTTACATAACATTTACATTATGCTGGGCACTATCAGTAATGATTTGAATAATTTCAAATGTAGGGAAGGATATGTGTAGGTTATATGCTAGAATTACAACATTTTATATAATGGACCAGCGCATATATGGATTTTGATATATGAACAAGGTCTTGGAGCCAATTCCCGGTGGATATCAAGGGACAATTGTGAAATGTGTATCATGCTAAGACCAAGTCAGTGAGGGGGACAATTAACCAGAGAATAATGAAATAAAACAATGAGACCATAAAGATTGACAAGAGAGTATACAGACAGTGTCCTCAAGAAGTGGAGCTGTGATAGGAAGCAGCTGAGCTAGGTGTGGACAAGGCGAAAATGGAATCACAAGGAGTTTTGTCTTAGGAGGGAAATGTACAGCATGTTTGAATAGCTGTGGATATTGTTAACCCACAGAGGAAGAAAACCTGGGTCCGGAAGAGGTCAGAAATTGCTAGAAGAATGTCTNGAAGTAGGTGGGAGAAAGTGGGATCTGACACCATAGATTAGGTCTCATCTGGATGCAGAAACCTCTGTCCACAGTGAGAGGAGAGATTTGGGGGGCAATCAGGAGGGAGTCAGGGACTCTTAGGTGACTTTATGTTTTCATTGAAGTGGGTACAAGGGAATGAGATGGGGGCATTGAGAGTTTGTAAAGACCAGAGAGTAGGAGTGTGGCCAGATGCATGGGACCATAGTCCAGAACTCAAGGAGTAGTCATACAGCATAGCTATGTTTTCCTATAGCCACGTTGGCTTCCAGGGTGCAGATTGCTGTGGGATGGGCAGAAAAGCTAGACTCTCAGAAGCATGATGATTTGGTAAGAAAGCATCACAGGCAGAGAGGGGCTGTGTTGGAGGGTAGATAGCAGGCAGGGACTGTCAAGACAGCCTGGAAAGTTCATGCTGGAAGAGGGATAGGAAAGGCGACAGTGAGAAGGGGGCAGAGCTCAGGGAAAGGCCCTCCTCATAGGGTCAATGGATTACTGGATGCAAGAAACTAATGGGAGACGGAGTTCAGATACCAGCTGCAGCTTTGATTTAGGTAAATCTTCACTCAAGCATCTTGTGGGACTCCTAACAGCAGGAACAGGGGCTGTCTCTGACTCTTTTACAGACCTTTAGGACCCTACTCCTCATACTGGGTCACCTTGCCCAGCCTTAATATATGGGGAGGTGCTTAGTCTTACTGCAACTTGATATGCCATGTTGATACT
>LZPO01052247.1:460830-479620 GCA_001675575.1 Neotoma lepida
CACTCATTTTTCTTTAATGATCATCTTTGCCACTGCAGAGCTGAGATTTCTTCATCAGAATCCTCACTGCTCTTTTGGACTGCAGATGTTACCTGCTGGATTCACAAGCCACANGGGCCAANGGAGCCACTGTCCTGTGCTCTAGACCCCAGGTCTTCCTTCCCAGAGGACCTTCTGTCCTGGCCTGTGAGCACTGGCCTCTGGAACATGTGCACCCTCCTGATCAAGAGTAAAGTTTGCCTTGACCAGACACTTCAGTTGGAGTGGCGGTCTCTTTCATTGTCACCCAACGTTTATTTCTGGCACAACCTTCCTCCATCTATATCCAGCAGGTCACAAAGGGCATTTCAAATGGACACACACCATATCAACTCCCAGCCCCTCCCTCCTCCTCGAAACACACTGCTCCATCAGCCCAGGTCCTCATTCTGTCTCCTCAGCCTGCTTGGGTGTAGAAGGGAGCTCTGAACACAAGGCTGCAACCACCATTCCAGTCCCTCCACCTGGAGGGGAGAGACTGTGAGTTAGTTTCCCTGGCAGGCAGACAGATAGGGGGAGGGGCCATGGCTAGGTAATAAAGGAGGTGAATTTCCAAGANGGCAGCTTCTTCCTCACCCTGCCAACTTGAGACAAAAGCCTGGCGACTTAACACACAGGCCCCTGCGGACAGATTGGTTCAACAAGTTCAAGATCTGATCAGGACAAGCCGCCCAATTGACCATGCTATCTTTCTTCAAACCAATCGATCCCAAATTAGGAAAGGAAAACTCTTCAGAGACCCCAGCCCTCAATAAAAAACTGGATTTTTTTTTGCCTTCCTGAGTCCTCCCTCTGCTTTGCAGAGGTCTTTTTCTCCGTGTGCCTGCCGCATGCGTGCGTTTCCTCACTCCCAATAAGCGTCTTTCTTCAACTGATGACTCTGTGGTGTGTGAGATTTCTCCACTGTCATGCTCAAGGTGTTTCCTGCCTTTTATTCTTTAACTGGCCCAATCAAGACCTCTTGACTGTAACAGAAGGGCTCTGCTGCCTAGGTAGGGTCCCAGCTGCAATTTGGACCGGTTTGGAGTATCCATCACCCAGGGCTGANAGTGAATGAAAGAAAGAAACAGAAAGGAAAAGATGACTGCTCCTAGGCAGGGTGGAGGAGAAAATTTATTATAGACATGTGGGAGAGCATAGTCACAGGCAGGGGCATCTGGGAGAGTCCAGAGTGGACAAGACCAGACTGACCTGGGCCATGTGGAGACGGGGAGGGGAAGAGAGAGGGGAACCAGGTGCAGCAACCAGGAGGCCAAAGGTACTAAAAAAGGGCGAGTAACCAAAGTATTTGGATTATATAGGGAAGGGCATCTCAGCCCCTGGGCTAGAGAGTTCAGGGTAAGGGGGCAGAGTATGCCAACCATACCTTGAAACAGGTAGGGACTNAGGAATGCTGGGAGAACTTGGCAGCAGGTCCACTTTGATGGGCACCGCTGCTGTTTGTCCCAGGTTTGAGACTTAACTGAAGGGAAACCCCAAGAAGAGCCTCTGAATCACTCTGAATGGAGATGGAGCAGCCGGGAGACTTTGGAGCTCCAGCCCCAAAAAGGTGCAAACACTCAATAGTTTTGATTGGATAGAAGGATAGAATGGATAGAAGGGAGGAATCAGCANAGGGGGGGCCAAGAAGGCAGAGGTGGCCGTGAGACTGATCCTTGAGGGTCTGGTGGCCATGAGACTGATCCTTGAGGGTCTGATGAAGCACAGGGTGTGGGCAAAGACAGAGACCCACTGAGGACACAGCCCCTGGTCCCAAGAATAAGAGGAAATGAAAGGTCTTGGGTGTTTCAGGTAGGATAGAGGCTTGTTCAGGTGACCTGGTGACCACATTCTTCCTAAGACCAGAAGCACAGCCCCACTCACATCCCCTCTTCATTCCCCATAGCCCCCAGGGGCAGGCCAGAGGCCAGTCATCCTCCACCTCCACCCCCAGNGCTCAGTGACACTACTGAGGCATTGGACCCAGGGGCACCTGGTGGGTGGCACTGAAGGCCTTGGTGGTAACAAGAGACGAAAGGCTGCATTATGAACAAGAATTCCTGGAAAGAAACTATGTTTACAAATCTGACTCACGATTCAAACCTCAATGACTGTGGAGAATTTGCAATGTGGCCGGTCCAGAGTCTAATTACAATTTATCTTTTGCTGTCTGGCAATAAGCCACTCCTTGCCCATCTCTGTGTCAGACCTAACATCTTGATAAAAAGATAAAAATCACTNGAATGTATTAGTTTAACAAAACCTTATCCTCTACCAACCAAAGGGCTAGGAATGCTTGCTGTCAGAGAGCATCTGAGANCTGGACCTGAGATTTCTCCACCTGGCTGGAACCTACCTCTCTGGTGTTCTCACCAGTGCAGACAGGCATCTGCAGAAGCCTAACTGTTCCTTAATCAGAACAGCAAGAGGGCCACTGTCTCTCCTGGGAGTGGAGACTGTGTAGCGTGGTTAGTATGTTTTGTTTTATGATTTTCTTTATTCTGTTAATTATAAAAACTGCATGAAACTNCTTCCACGTTGGANCATGGAATTTGGAGGTAACTAATCTATTTCTGGGCTGTGGTCACTCAAATGTGACCACATTCTTCCTACTTCTTCCTCTCTTGGAGGTGAGAGCTGTGTTTTGTGTTGACAGGGTCACCAGATTTCCAGAGGGTCAGGGCTCAACATGGTGTCTCCCNTGGGTCAGGTGTGGGGAAAGAGTTAAGATGGAGGCCAGGAGCTTGAACGCCAGCTCTGCCACCCAATGCCCTCCAGTGATGGAATACTTACCTTCAAACCTTGTTTCCCTCTTCTAAGGAAACATCATGAAACAAGCCTCAAGGGGACTGTGAGCTCAGTGGAGCCTCCCTCCCCATCCCCACCCCACCCCAAGCTCCCAGTAACAGCACCTCAGCCTCCTGATGACCCTGCTGTGTGACTTTGAGTGGGTCACGTTTCCCTTGGGGCACGTGCCCTCATCTGCAAATTGAGAATGAATTAGACACACCGAAAGGCCTTTTCAATAAGCACCCCCCGCCCCCCTGCAGGGTCTAGCACAGCCCCGGAAACCCACAGAAATGAGCTCTTTAGGTGTTGTGTTCACCCAGCTAACCACTGGTTCTGCACAGATCTCCAGCGGTGATGTGGCTCCTCTTATCATATCTCATCACCAGATGATTCTTCACTTCCAAGTTACTCTGAGAGAGACCCAGCCTGTGGGGGTGGAGCCAGGTGGAGCACCCTGGGAAATGAGCCATATTCCTTGGCTCTCCCAAGGGATCATGGGTCCAAGCCTTTGGCTTGTCAATACAGAGCCTCTCCTGGGGCACTGACTCCACCCACTCGGGCCATGTATAATTGACGAACCTTCTTCCCATGCAGAGCCCGAGCTAGTACAACCATAATGCAGGATGTTAAAAGCTTCCTGGGAAGCCACTGCAAGAGGGGTAATTAACGTAATGAAGGGCTTTCTAATCTTGCTTCTTGTTGCAACGTCCATTCCCTACAAATCCTCCTGAGGGGCTTCCAGAAGCACCCGGGCCTTTAGCACCTTCCCCTTTTCTTGCATCTGTTCCAAATTTGTCAGGAGAGAGAGAGAGAGAGAGAGAGAGAGAGAGAGAGAGAGAGAGAGAGAGAGAGAGAGAGAGAGAGAGAGAGCGCCCCATCAAGGAGCCAGGCCTGTACACTCTGTTAGATCAGGACTGATGGAGTGACGTGCCAGTAAAAGAAAGCAGACAGGCATCTCTGGAAGAATTGTTTTTTAATCAGAATGACTGAAGGGCTGCAGTTTCTTCTCAGAGTGGGGACTGTGCCATGGGGTTGGAATGTGCATCTCCTGACCAGAAGCTTCCACAGGTGCTGTCNGTCAAGTCAACTTTCCTGTCCACAGCCTCTCAGTCCACCTGAGGCTTTAGGTCATTAACCCTTCACACCCCAGGCTACAGACTGAGAGGGCTGAGCCATGCTTCTTAGATCCCACTCTTTTCATAACATATTACTAGTCTCCAGAAGGACATTGTAGTGGAGCTGAGGCAACAGGGGCAGGGAGCTCAGCTGAAACCTGGAAGGTTCTGTGGACCAGCTGCTCTCACGCAGGGCCTCCCAGCAGGCTAGAGAAGCAGGTGGGTAGCAGCTGTGGTTTCACAGGTGTGAAGCTGAGCCTCAGAGAGGTGCTAAGCACAAGCTGTCTCCTATAGGGATGCAGAAATAGCAGGACAAGGACCCAGGGCAAAGTGCTCCAAAAGCTGCTGGACCANTNTGAACAAGTGCATCACCGGCTAAGTGCCTTCCTCCTCTTCCAGCCCTTCCAAAGAGTGGAGAAGCCACTGCCCCTTTCACTTGCTGGAGGAAGCTGGAAGGCCCTGCTGCTTTCCTGGCATGCAAGGTGGAGGGAAGNGTCTACAGCCTCAGGTACACACGACCACAACCCCAGCGCAGTGAACTTACTTTGATTTGATATGCACAGTTAAAGTGAATCCTCAACTAGCCTGCTGCAGCACAAGAAATGATTAAAGGGACTTTGGATAGGACAGAGTCAGTTGGGCTGGGATCCACCAGATGCAAAAGCTCAGGACCTGGGTAAGCTTGATTTGCTTATCNGGGAAACTGAGGCAGCCACCCAGAAGTGTAGAGCATCCCGATGCTGTGGGGTAGTAGAAAGGCTATATTATATGACTGCGCACAGGTACCTGGGCTCCATTCATAGCCAGCACAGGAGATGCCAAGCCAGGAGCATGCCTCCAAGTGGCCCTAGTGCTTGGTTGAACTCATGCCGCAAGGAGACACCTTGGTGGTCTAGGCAGGGGTCTCACCCCCTTCCTCATTCACTCTCTTTCTCCTCACATCTCTCTATTTTGTTCCATGTGTTTCAGGTCCAATCCAGGAATATNCTGGTTAGTCCCAAGAGGACTTAAATGAACTCAGAAAAACAGGAGAATAATGAGAGNTGATGGGATCTCAGGAGCCATGAGCGATGGAGTAAGACAGAGAGAGAAACAACTCAAAGACTGAGCTGAGAGAGAAAGTTTCTGCAATAATGTCATCGATGGCATTCTGCTGCGCATGTGGGGATTTCCTTCAGAAGCCAGTTTCCTCCTGTTCCTTTGTCACCATGCCAATCTCTCCAGAGTCCCTGATATTTCTAGTTTGCCTCAGGCTGAAACTCAGAAGTTCGTAGGTATTAAAAATTAACATGGCATATACACTGTTCTAAAAGCAAGAATGATTTACAATCAAGATTTTTTTTTTTAAGTTGCACAAAGTTTCATGATAGGGAAGAGGGGTGAACCTGGAAAGAGCTATGGGGGTTGACTATGATCAAAACATGTATGAAACTTGAAACTCTCAAATAACTAATACAAATGTAATAATAATAAACGGTCAATCTGGAGGAATGGCTCAGCAGTGAGGAGCATTGGCTGCTCTTGCAGAGAACTGGGGTTCGGTTCCCAACACCCATACGATGGCTCATAACTGTAACTCCAATTCCAAAGGATCCAAAGCCCTCTTCTGGTCTTATCAGGCATTGCATGCATGTGGTGCACAGACATAGATGCTGGCAAAACCACAGGCACATAAAATAAAAATAAATCTTTTTNAAAAAACAACAGTAGAGTAATGGTCTGCTTTAACATATTGGCCAGTGAGCATCTATAAAATTTAAAGAATTTTTTAAAGGATTTAAAACAACAGCTACCTTTTGATTTGTTTCCCTGCACCACAGTTATAAAGAATTTAATAATTCCATCCATTTGCTGCACAGACATTGGCCAGGCTCCTACTTCATTATAAGGCTTCTACTTTCCTCTGACATCTGTGCACTGCCCAAATCTCAGGTTATTTAATCCTACAATCAAACAAACACATTGTCCCAATGTGAAATGCATGGACAGAGGCAGTCTGGTCAGAAACTGAGGATGATGAAGTGAAGGTGGATTGGATTCCTCTGCCAGAGCACAGGGGTGGCATCACAGGGAGGTCCAGAGACCCTCAGCAAGCAACACAAAGATGCTGAAATTTTTTTTCCACTTTCATTTAGTGAGAGAATCTGTTGCCTTTGGTACAGCTCTGAGCTGCATCATGATGTTTCTGTCAAGGACCACAGAATGCAACAGTGGCCTCATGAGACTAGATAGCTCAGTGACGTCACAGCTGTCTAACTCACTCTGTGATGTTTATGCTCTCATGACTCATCCTCTGACCATCCTGTGGTGAAGCTAACCACGACTAAACATTCAGTCCTAACTGATAGTATCTAGGAGAAATTAGCAGGTTCTGAGGTCTTCGAAATTCACACATACCAAATGGTGGGCAAATATCAAAACCAAGTCTTATTGTTATTTAATGTAATTTAAAATCTTGTTTGGGGCTGAGGATANGGCTCAGTGGTTAAGCACTTGCTTAGCAAGCATGATGACTGAAGTTGAGCCTCAGCAAGTGGAAAAGCTTATTTTTCTGACCTTGTCACATGCCAGTCTCCTCCATAAAGCATTAGCAGTGCCACACAAATGCCCAAGCACGTAAAGTAAACACACTTTGGACCATCTGGGAAGGCTGNATGGAGCAAGTGAGCAGCAAATGTCACTTGTGCACTGTTGGGAAATGAGGAAACATGGGCCTGCCCAGTTAATTTCAGATGCTGTCACTGTTTCAATGACACATCTCAGAAGACACCTTCTCCCTGCTGGGTGTAGATCTTGTCCATTAAGCCTACCAAAGTCCTTGAGACAGGCAGCAAGTATTGGTGATTTAAATCAACCACAGCCTGATGACCAGGGGACATCTCCCAGGACACTGAACAAGCTAGAAAGAGTCTGGATGCCCGGGGACATTTGTTGTACCTATCCTTTTGACAAGGATGACTTGGGTCTTGCCCTGGACCCAGCCAGTAACTGACCCTTCCATGGAGTTTGGACCCTACTCATATCCATCCCTAAGACAGGGAGGACCAGGGCGAGCTCAACCACCTCACCCACATTTCCACAGGACATGGCAGGGAGGATGGGTAACAACTAGTCCACATCCCATCCCCAAGTACTAGGGCTGCATGGGTCCTGGGCTCTGTCTTGAATAAACATAACTCTAGTCTGCCTCTCCTCTGGACTGCTGTGCCTAGGGGGAGAGTGAGCGGAAGGTCTCTTTTGTGACCTATAATCCAATGCCAGGTGCCATTTGTCTTTATTGCTTAGCTATCTGCTGCCTGCCTCACAAACCCTGATTCTTCCTGCCAGCAATGGCAATATTCGATTCTTACTCTTGATTTCTTNNNNCTAAGAGTGAAACAGACCTTGGGGGAGCATCTATAATGTACCAGCCCCAATGCTACACCGAGACACAAAGGAGTCATAGCACCTCCCTTCCGGGAGCTCAGAACTCTTGGGCAAGACCGGAAGTGTGTGTATCATTTCAATATGGCGCCCCGCTCCAGGGGCTTCTATTCAGTTTTGACATCTAGCTTCAGGACCATCTCTTCAAAGGGATTTCACTGGACATCTGTTTAAAACAAGCATCCCTGCTGTCTCTGTCAAAGCGCCTACCGATTTCTTTCATATTGTATTGATTTGATCATTCACCTGTGTTTCACTTGTCTCCCTGCCAGAATATAAACTCCACAAGAGCAAAAATGTTGTCTCTTCACTCCCTTTGTAATCTTAGCACCTAGACCCTGTAAGTACCCAATTCGTTTTTTTCTTCCTTCCTTTCTTTTTATTTTCTTCTGTTTGTTTGTTAGTTTGAGTCAGGGTCTCNTGTAGCCCAGGGTGGCCTCAAACTCACTATTTAGCTAAGGATGAGTTTGAACTTCTGATCCTCCTGCTTCTACCTCCCAAGTGATGGGTTTACAAGCGTTTGTCACCACACTTGGTTTTATATGGTGCTGGGATCAAACACAAGGCTTTGTGCATGCTAGACAAGCACTCTACCAACTGAGCTACATACCCAGACCCCGGTTTGTTTTTTGGGGGGAGAGTCATATTGCATAATCNTGGCTGACGTGGTACTTGGTACTCATTGTCAAGTCCAAGCTGGTCTTGAACCTCAGTGACCCTCTTGCCTTAGCCTTCTGAGTCCCGGGCTTACAGGCCNGAGTCATCATGCCAGGATATAANAAGCATTTCTTAAATGGGGAAATGTATATAGTGATGGCTTTGAAGACTGCATTAAGTCTTAGAGACTGGCCCAATCTGCTGTGGTATTCCTTGGATTTTCAGTTTTCATTGGTTTCCCTCTTGCATAGCACACAGCTCACTCATATGTAGTATTTACTGCTTCTACCTACTAGGGCGTTCAGTCTGTGAGAACAGGGATTTGTACCTGCTTTATCCCATGAGGTTCCCCCAGCACATTTGACAGCTANTCACTGGCTACTATTGTAGTGAATGGCAATACTGTCCTGGGTGGGAGGAAGCGAGAAGGTGATTTAGTACAATATGGCAGGGGGTGGTCACAGAAGACTTCCTATAGTACCTGAGCTTCCTGCAAGTCCTAATGAATTCCTGCACCAAAAGTAACTCAAGAAAAAACAAAACAAACAAAAAATGAAGACAAAATACATTTGAATTAGTACCCAGCAAAACCCATAGGCCCAGATGCTACAGTGGAAGAGTTCTACCAGACTTCCTTTAAATTGCAATCTTATACATACACACACACACACATACACACACACACACACACCACACACAACACACACACACACACACACGTGTTTGCAAACAAACATTTAAGTCTATCCATATCTACTGATAAATAGCACCTCATCACCAAATGGGGTTATCCTAGGAATATGAAAATATCTTATTATTAATAAATTATCAATAATTTCACTATATTAAGAGATTAAAGAAGGCTGAGTGTGTCCCTCCGTTATGCAGCACTTGTCTAACATGCATGAGTGCCCTGGGTCTGAGTTCCAGTATGGCAGTGCACACCTGTAGTCACAGCCGGAGGTGGTGACAAGAGGCTCAGGAAAGTTCAAGGTCATCTGAGGCTAGCCTACATGACAATGACACAAGACCCCATTCATAGAGCAAAGGTGAGAGAGAGATTAAAGAAAAATAGAAGCAACTCATTAGTAACAGAAAAGGCATTAGACAAAATTTAACTCNTTCACAATAAGAAGGAATCCTAGTCTTAGAGAAAAAGGTGGCATTTACATAATGTGATAGAAAAATAAATTTAAAATATCTACACAAACACCAATTTGATATTCGTTTGGTTTTGTCTTTGCAGTGCTGGGGATACAAAGCAGGGCCTTGCACATGCTAGGCAGCCACTCTGCCACTTAGCTGCATCCCTGGCCCCATCAATTTGATGTTAAAAGCATTAAAGCCATCCTTTTGAAATCATGAATGAGCAAGGAGGTCTCAGGTCACTGCTTCTATCCACCAGAAGAAGTTGACTAACTATAACAGGAAAGAATTGACAGAAAAATGGGGGTGGGAAAATCTGGTTACACNTTGTTTAAAAAGCAAATTAGATCCCTACCTCAGATTATATGGGGGTGGAGCAAAAAACAAGCAAACAAAAAACATAAAAGAAGGAAATGGACAAGTTAGCTAAGTTTTGAAAACCTGTCAATCAAAGGTAAGNACACACAGGAGGCTACCCATGAGAGGGATGGGAAAGAACCCAGTAGGAAGGAACAGAGGACGGACTTAGGGCTGGTGAGGGCGTGGTGAGCCAGCAGAAGCAATAGGCTGCAAGGAACTGTCTAAACTGAGCCCAACAAGCCATGTTTCAAAAGGATCTGATGCTGTGGGGTGCCCACATGGAAATGACTGCTCAACATGTGGCCGAGTTCAAGTTCAAAGCAAAAGGCTCCAGCCTTCCCCATATTGCAAAGATGACTTAGAGGCTGGTTCCAGGGAGCATGGCTGGGAGCTGCCGGCCTCTGTTGTACTTTAATTACGTATTTATTGACATCTGCAGTGGCTCCTGTGAGCAGCCCTTGTTGTCAGGCTGTTGCTGACACTGAATGATGGCTTCTCAATTCTTCCTAATGGGTGCACACGTTTGAGCACTTACTCCAGAGCTGTGGTGCCCGGGACAGATGGTCTTCCAGCAAAACAAAGCCTTGGAGGAGTCAGTGATTTCTGACTTCAGTTAGCCACACTGACAACTCTGGACAAGGAAATTAGACATTCTGAGTTATTTCCAAATTGGCTGAATTATAATCATAATTGCAAAGCAAAGTCACAGAATCCCAGACATTTAACAGTAGCTACTTAACAACAAGCCCCATTCTTTTTGACAGATGGTAATATGAGATCTTGGGATAGAAACAGCAGCATCAAGCAGCAGGTACTAAACATTCAGAGCAATTCCTGGGTGCCAGTGCTCTCCTAGGTGCTGGGGACACAATGGTGAACAGATGACATTCCTGTCCTCATGAAGTTAGTTAACCGTCCATTGANAGAAAAAGAGAACAAGAGAAGAGGCAGTTACATGAAATCTTCCATTCAGCACTGGTTAATCCTTCCAAGACCATGGGCAGGATGTGATGGAGAGAGCCCCAAACTACTTCCCCTGGGAAGGTAAAAAACTGCTTCTCTAAAGAACATCAATTGGTCTCCATTAAAGACAGTAGATCAAGAGAAAGAGTCTAGCTAGCTAGCTAGCTGTCTACCCATTTATTCTGGAGATAGCACTCTTGTATCCTAGACTGCCCTTAAAATCTTTATGTAGCTAAGGATGACCTTGAACTTCTGATTCTTCTATTTCCACCTTCCAAATGCTGGGATTACAAGTGTGTGCCCCATGCCCTGTTGGAAATCGAACCTAGACTTCATGCATACTAGGCAANCACTCTACTGACAGAAGTACACCCCAAGGCCAAGAGAAATTTGTTCATATAGGGAATTAATTACAGAAAGCAGAAAGGACCAGTTGTATAATTGTGGCTCTCCAGAGATCAGCTATAACAGCAGGCCACCCCNGCTCCAGATGGGAGACAGGAGGAAGCAGTAGGTTCCAGAGCTCAAGTGNAGCAAAATNGAGGACTGTTTAGCAAAATCTGGAACCGCAAAGGTCTCCAAAGCAGCATGGGGCAGGGCATAGGAAATACGCTGNCCATCCTCCAATCCATCCTCCAATCCGTCACCAGCATCTCCCACTGTTAACCAGAAACCAAGGGACAACATGCATTTCCAAAATGCAAACCTTTGGATTCGGAAGGAGGCATGGCTGGGGAAGAAGCAAGGAAGATCTTAAGACAACCGACAAATGGCCAGAACAGGAGGCGATGGGTCAAGACCCACATAAAAACAGGGAGCCGAGTGAAGAACGAGAGAGAAAGACTCAACAGAGTAACAGGGCTGGTGAGGTGCGGATAGTTCAGAGCCATCTCACAGTCGGGGCTTGCTCCTGGCACTGTCACCTGGCCATCTCTTCAGACTTCCCCTTTTGCACAGATTTCCTACTTCCCCTTGAGTTGTCTCTTGTACCTCAACAACCCAGTCAAGTGCTGCCTTTCAGAGGGGTGGGGGAGGGTGAGGGAGGAGGCAGCTGCTGAGGATTAGAGGCAGGTCTCATTGCAGTGTCTGAGCTTGATTTCGGACGCCATGTCTTCTACCCTGGGGCTAGGAATCACATCTGCACGTGAAGTTGGCAACTGCCAGGTGACAAAGACATCGTTTTACACACTTGGCAAACAAGCCAAGTGGGGCTCAGGCTGATTAACTAGCAGACTCAAAGGCACACAGCAAGAAGAGCCTAGAAATCCTCTCACTTATTCAACCTGACAATATTTAATAACTGTCTCTAGGAACCAGACTGTAGGAACAGAATGACATTTGAAATGAACACAAGATGCAGGCTTCAAGGGAACACAGCGGTTAAACAGATGACCATACTAGTGATAGCACTTAATAAAAATTATTTATTCCAATAAAAAAATTTTAAGCCATGCACATTGCCTCATGCTTATGATCCAAGTACTTGGGAAGCCAGAGCAGGAGGATTACTAAGAGTTTGAGGCCAGATTCCACTACAGAGTGAGATCCTATTCCAAATTAAACCAAACAAACATGTTAAAACCCAGAATCCTGTGCACATGTTTCTCAAATGGAAAACTGATTATTTTGCTTTCTATTTATCATTTTATTATTATGTTTATCATTTTCCTTCATCCTTTTTCCTAGGTACCTGAGCTGACTCCTTAGTTTATGACTAAAACTATGCATTTTCCTCTAAGTATTGTTTTGGCTGCACCTCATGAGCTTTTCCTATACTCTTCTTTATTCTCTACTTTTAGTTTTGCTGGGTTTTTTAAAATTCTTATAGTGATTTACTCTATTTAATTTATGCATTACTTAAAAACATTTTTNAAAAAACTTCTGTCTTTGTCCATACAGATAGATATTAAAAAAAACAACTCGTGAACTAGGTAGCTTATGAATACCAGGACTTTATTTCTTACAGTTCCAAAGGCTAAAAAGTTCCAAATCCATGTACCAGCAAATTCAATGTCTCCCAAGGGCCTGTTTTCCAACTCAGGTGATAACTTCTTGTCTGTGTCCTCACATAAGAGTGTGAGGCGGCTTTTGGTGGCCCCTCATAAGGGCAGCGATCTTGTTTGTGAGGCCCTAGCCACTAATACTGCCACCCTGTTTAATGACTATTCTTGATTGTCAACTTGACTATATCTGGAATGAACTATAATCCAGAAATGGAGGGCACACCTGTGTTCCAGCTCTTGAGCTCTTGAGGCAGGAAGACAACACGACTTTGATCCAGATCTTGAGGCAGGAAAACACAGGCTTTTGATTCAGATCTTGAGGCAAGAAGACACATGCCTTTGATCTGGGCCACACCTCCTGCTGGAAGCCTATATAAGGACAATGGAAGAAGGAAGGGTTCGTTCTTAGACTGCTTGCCTTGGCCTTGTCAGCACATCCATTCCCTCACTGGCACTGGAGCCTACGTCTTCAGGATTCCAGCAAATACAGAAGACCAGCTGAGACACCCAGCCTCGTGGGACTGAGCAACTACCAGATTCTTGGACTTTCCACTCACAGCTAGCCATTGTTAGATTAGTTGGACTACAGCCTGCAGGAATTCCAATAAATGTCATATTATATATACACACATACACATACATATACATATATGTATGTATTTAATGTAGTAGTTTGATTCAATGTAGATTTAATGTAGTAGTTTGAAAGAAAATGGCCCCATAGGGAGTGGCACTATTACGAGATGTGGCCTTGTTGGAGTAGGTGTAACTTTGTCGGAGGAAGTGTGTCACTGTGGGGGTAGGTCTCCTCTGTGAGGTCTCCTATGCTCAAGCTATGCCCAGTGACACAGATGCTTCTGCTGCCTGAAGATCAAGATATAAAACTCTCAGTTCCTTCTCCAGCACCATGTCTGCCTACAAGCCACCATGAAGATAATGGACTAGACCTCTAAAACTTTAAGCCAGCCCCAATTAAATGTTTTCCTTTATGTGAGTTGCTGTGGTCATGGTGTCTCTTCACAGCAATAGAACAGTGACTAAGACACCCTGGCCCGCAGAGTTGCTAACAGGGAGGCACAGACATTCATCCTATAGCATCTTACAAATATGCCTTTATCTTTTATTGATGATTTCTAAAGTGTCAATGCTGAGAACAGTTAGGACCATANTAGCCCTCTCGTGTTCATTGAAAGTTTATTCAAGATTCACTAAATAATATATTTTTAGAAACATCCATGCATTCTTTTAAAATTTATTAATATTGATTAACTACGGGGTTGTTGATGTACTCTTTCATAGACCAAAATTTTTCCGTATCTTGATCTACAGAAATGTGTCAGTCTGTGAATGTGGAATTCTCTTATGTTTTCTTCTGTACTATTTAGCTTCAACTGCCAACACAAACCTAGAGTCA
Organism: Neotoma lepida; assembly: GCA_001675575.1. Classification (NCBI taxonomy): domain Eukaryota; kingdom Metazoa; phylum Chordata; class Mammalia; order Rodentia; family Cricetidae; genus Neotoma; species Neotoma lepida. The sequence continues at coordinate 474,720 of LZPO01052247.1, forward strand.
CCTGGGAACAGCGAGCCTCCACTTAAGAANTGCCCATATCAGCCCAGCAGTGGTGGCACATGCCTTTAATCCCAGCACCTGGGAGGCAGAGGCAAGCAGATCTCTACATTCGAGGCCAACCCACTCTACAGAGCAAGTTCCAGGACAGCCAGGACTACACAGAGAAACCCTGTCTCAAAAAAGTCAAACAACAACAACAACAACAATAATAATAATAATAGAATTTTAAAATTGCCCATATCAGATTGACCTATTGGCACATTTGCAGGGGCATTTTCTTAACTGCTAATTGATGTAGGAGGACCCAGCCCACTGTGGGTGATGCCACCCATGGGCACGTGGTCTTGACTCATACAAGAAAGCAAGCTGAGAAAGCCAGTACACATGACTTCTTTATGTCCTCTGCTTCAGTTCCTGCCTCCAGGTTCCTACCTGGAGTTCCTATCTTGATTTTCTTTAATGATGAACTGTGACCCAGAAGTGTAAGATGAAATAAATCCCTTGCTCCCCAAGTCCTTTAGTTATGGTGTTTATCACAACAGAAAACTAAACTAGAATATTGTCTTCAGTGTTCTGAGAGCTTCTGTTGACTTTGAACTGCAAGTGCATGTTGGAGCCAAGTCCCTTGGTTGATAATCAGTAAAACTCTCAAGACAACAGAGCACNAAACCAAACAGGAGGCAGTTGTGAACCCAGAGTCCTCTGTCCACCCATCAGGCTGGCTGGGGTTGTGTGTCTGGGCTGGNACTATGTCTGGGAAGAGATGAGAAAGCATTCCATGTCCACCCTTGATTGGCAGGCATTGGATTGTCAAGGACTGTGAGGATTAAAGCCATTAGTAACACTATTGTTTCACTAAACATNGCCTGCTCCTTGCGATTTGTAAAATCTAAGTTTCAGATAACTTTTGCATTTCCATTTGCTCTCGGCTGTGGGGAGATCTGCCTTCTGTGGAAGTCTCAGTCCCTGAGGCAATCTATTTCAAGTGATAGTCGGAGTTGTGCAGCAGACAAATGGTGTGTCCAGTGTGGAGGTTTCCTGAGCAGGGTGTAAAGAAAAATCTCGGTTTGGATGCAGCTGTCTTCGGTTAGCACATACCATCCTTGTAGAGAAACCTCTGGGGGTTGTGAAGTAAGTGGTTTTCTGCTTCTGGGGTTTTGTTCTGAAACTCAGAAAGGAATAAATAGCATCAGTGCAAAAACATTCCTGCCTAGACGTTTGCTCTCGGCCTGGCAGCTGTTGCAGGGTGTGCCTGCCCACTCACCCCTTGCGGGCACAGTCAGTACAGAGTTGTTCATAGGCTTTAGGACTGGAGTAGCCATGACATTAACCATCTCAACTCTGGAAGATGCCCAGAGAGGACAAGTAATGTGCTTAAGGGAACACAGCGAAAACAGTTGTAGTGTTCTTTGATCTCCCTCACATTCTGCTCGTTGCCCTCTCCCAACTGGAAGGGATCATTTGCAGAAGTATGACCCCCCCCTTTTATCTTGGTGAAACAATGGTAAAGGGGGTCGCTAGAGGCTTCTTTAATCTCTTTATACTAGAGAAAGGCTCATATGAAGCCCCTGATGAGGAGGAAGAGGAAGGGTGGAGAACAAAGGGACTGCCAAGGGACAAGCCTCAATGTCAGCCTGGTTGGGCAGGATCTTGCAGGGGATCCCATCCAATCTTTGTCTGGGTCTCCAAGCTCCTTCCTGTCCACCCCAATTCAGCCCTATTTGTACAGCTGCTGGAGTGCTCAGTGCCCTGCTGGTTCAGACAGCCCCCTCAGCTCTCCGGTCTCTACAAAGCCCACCTATTTCTGAGAGCCTGACTCACGCATCCTTTCCAACATCCCTCTCTGAAGAACACATGCTTCAGGGTGAAGTGATGACAGCTCTCCCCTTCAAGCTTCATCCAGAGCCCGACCCAGCATGGGTGATTCAAATGCATTGTCCTTTTTGAGCTAAGACACCCCCTAGCCCTCATTTGTAGGGTCTCTGGGCCTCCACAGGAAAGCACATGGATCATTTGCAGGATGTTTTGCAGCACCCCAGTTTTCTCTTCTAGCTCTAAACTTGGTCACCTCATGGCTTTCTGAGTGGCACAGGGATCCGACCCTCACCCCTCTTCCCAGTGGGCCTCCTTCTGCGTTTGTCTTTCCTTGGGGGTGATGGCCGGGAGCTAAGCCCGGTTCTCCCAATCATGTTCAGGAGACAACAGATAGGCTCTTGGATGTGTATGTACATGCCTTTGTGTCTGAGACTGTATAAGACCATATGAAACTAGGGGAATGACTCCACCTGTAAAATACTTGCCTTCCTTGCAAGCATGAGGCCTTAGTGCGATCCGCAGAACCCACAGAGAAATATCAAGTGTGGCCATATGCTCCTGTAATCTCAGCACTGGGAAGGCAGAGATAGGTGGATCTTACTGGCTTGCTGGTCTAGTCTAATCAGTGAGCTCCAGGCCAATGAGAGAGTCTGTCTCAAAGGAAATGGACAGTTTATAAGGATGATATCCAAGAGTGTCCTCCAGCCTCCACACATGTGCACGCACACACATGCACCTGCACACACATGAACACACACATATATCAACACGGGTTGGGTTCCCAGAACCTACAGAGTAGCTTCCAACCATCTGTAACTCCAGTTCTAGGAGTCACAACACCCTCTTCTGTCTTCCATGGGCCCTGCATCCACATGGATCACATACACACATGCAACCAAATGCTCATACACACGGAAGAAAAATAAATCTTTAAAAGTAGGAATGTATGCTTCTCCATAGGTATGTGTCTGTGTGTCTGTGTGTGAATTTTGTGGGTGTAGGAGTCTTTGGTGTCTTCAGGGGTGGGTGTGTGATAACANGAGTGTGTGCTCTTGTGAAAGGGAGAACAGGTGACGAATGTGTACACAGCTGTATGTCCACTCCAGAGAGGGTAGTGTGGCAACACATGAATATCTATTAAATAAATAAATATCTATGAATATCACACAGGGCCTACTGCCCAGAGCATGTTTGGCAACCAGCAGCCATCACTGCATCCCATGCTAGCCTGTGACTTGGGCTTGTTTAGCCACACGCATGTCAAATTTCCATTTCCTGTAGGGAGGGTGTTATTGATTGGTGCCCTGAAGGGTCTTTTCCTGGAATTTGCTGCCAGGAGAATGCCTGTGAAGTGCATGACCCACAGTTCTATTCAAAGAACCCAAACAGCCCAAGGGACATAGTGGACACATTCCATTCAGCACTGTGAAAATAATTCTATTTTACAGATAAGAAGCGGAAATTGTGTCTTCCCAGCACATAATGAGAGAAGAAATAAAGATCTTATAACTTGGGCCAGGTCAGTGGGGAGTCTTTACAAATGCCCCAGATCACCACTCCCTGGGACACCAAAGGGCAAGCANAGGAACACATCTGTCACACATAGAAGGCTCAGAGGCAAAATGACAAGTCAAGGCCACACAGAGCCCAGTCAGTCAAAGNTGAAACCTGGTCTGCAGACTCCAGAACCAGTTTTTCAGACCCAAGAGGCCACCACGAGACTCCCCCGTGCATACTAGTCAGCAAGTGAAAACATCTTCAGCTGCCAGTTGTACAAGTGAGATAGTTTGCAGCCTGCTGCCAAGAGACTCAGCCAAATCACTCTAAATTGGGCAATTAGCACCGTGGTTTGTGAAATGAGGAACAGGATATGCCTGACCTCTTGAACTCTTTCCCCACTGAACTGTCAGATACAGCTGAGGGTAGAGATNNTGGGAGACAGGGCCTCACACCAAAGGCTCGGCCAATGCTTACTTCCTAGGAAATTGTCTCTACTTGNAAGGTAGAGGTCTCAAAACCCAATGTCAAGGCCGATAGCCAGAAGACTGGGAAGGCTGGAAACTGAAAGAAATAGGTGGAGGCCCCAGCAGCACAAAAGGTAGAAGTGGTTTGAATCCAGAATGCCTCAACAGGCTCATGTGTTAACCACTCACAGCTAGTGGCGCTGTTTGGGGGCCTAGTTAGAGGATGTCAGTCACCAAGGGGCATGGCTTTGAAGGTTATATGTAGTCCTTGGTCCTGTCACCAGAGTTGTTAGAGTCAGAGCCTGGATCCTGGCAGCACCAACAAGCAAGGCTGAGCTATCCCTCCTCGACAAGCCATTAAAGCAACAAGGAATAGTGGCTGCCTTGGGAAGAGGAACAGATAGAGCCAGTGATGCCCCCAAGCCCTGCTGCTTCACAAAAGGCTCACACCAACAAAAGAATGGATGTTCTTGATTTGTCCTATGCTTTTGGCAAAGAAATTTCAAATCTGGATCAAGAGGAATCATTACATATTCACCTAGATACTGCTGCCTCTGGGGCAAGTTTGAAAATAACAAACACTGTGGTTTGGTCTTGCTTCATCACAGAATGTGGTTTGTCAGGTTTCTGGGACCCTGACTGCTTCTAGTTTCTACAAAAAGTAAACTTCCCAGTCAGCTTGTTACCAAAGATTTTAGAGTCAAGTCTCTGGGCTCTGACAGCCCCACAAGTCAGGCTAGTCCACCTGTCCTCATTTAAAGAGGAATAATAGTAAGAAGCAGAGCTGGGCGTGGTGGCACACGTCTTTAATCCCAGCACTCAGGAGGCAGAGGCAGGCAGATATCTGTGAGTTTGAGGCCAGCCTGGTCTACAAAGTGAGTTCCAGGACAGCCATAGCTGTTACACAGAGAAACCTTGTCTCAAAAATCCAAATAAAAAAAATTAGAGAGAGAGAGAGAAAAGCAGAAGAGAGATGGAGTCTGTGTAGAAAATTATTTTAAGCTGTTACCTTTGTTTATGTTGTATTTGTTTAACTCTGTGAGGCTGTGTTACTTTGCCTGTCTGAAACACCTGATGGTCTAATAAAGAGCTGAATGGTCAATAGTGAGGCAGGAGAAAGGA
>LZPO01052247.1:479865-491241 GCA_001675575.1 Neotoma lepida
CACCCAGCCACTCAACCACCCAGCCAGCCACAGAGTAAGAGTGAAAGTAAAATATACAGAAATAAGAAAAGAGCCCAGAGGCAAAGGTGGTTGGGATAACATTAAGTTAAGAAAAGCTGGAAAGAAACAAGCCAAGCTAAGGCNAGTCAATTATAAGTAAGAATAAGCCTTCATGTGTGGTTTATTTGGGAACTGGGTGGTAGGTCCCCCAAAAGAGTAAAAACAAACAACGGGAGTCACTGTGGCCACATTAGGAAAAAGAACAAATAAAGAGGTCCAATGACCCTCAAGTCTATCTTTTGGGTCCAGATGTGAGGTTTAGGTTTAAATGGAGGACAAGAGGTACATAAGTCAGCAGCCCTGGTCAAGATGTGGTCCCACACATCACTGATGCATCATTGCTTGTGTGAAATTTCTTCCTGGAAACAAGTTTCTCCTCAGGCTGGCACTCAGCTTCTGCCTTTTTCTTTCCCCAGCATCAGATTTCTGGGGAAATTCTAATTCCTTGAAGGCCAGTGTCTCAATAGTTCAGTAGCCAGAGGGAGGGCTGCAGGTGTCTCTAGGATGTCTTTTTTCCTATTGGGATGGCTATAGTCTCTCTCTCTCTCTCTCTCTCTCTCTCTCTCTCTCTCTCTCTCTCTTTCTGCCATCAAGTGAGCAGCTTGTGCCATGTACTTCTTCCATCATGATGGTCTGCCTCATCACAGGGTCTAAGTCGATGAAGCCAAAGACCACAAGCTGGAAGCTCTGAATCCATGAGCCTGGGAGCCAAAAATAAACAAATAAATAGCTAAGTAAATAAATAAAAAAACTCTTCCTGTGGTTTCTTCATGTCAGATGTGTTGTCACAGTGATAGGTNGGCAGGAAACCTATCACAGTCACTGTCCTTAATACACAATGAGAACTTCTGAGTGAACAAGTGGGGGCTTATGGGTAAAGGTTGTACATAAGACAACGCACAGGAGACAGACAAAGGTGGTCACGAAGACTGGAAGNAAGCATTCAACTTCATTTCTGTTCAAGGAAATGTGTGAGAAGCCATTGGTTTCTGCTCAGTGCCTGCACTGAACTCCCAAACCAGACCAGTCACTCATGCTGAGACCTCCACACTACACCAAAGCCAAGATGACTGACTATTGGACCTTCTGAGGAAGCAGGAGAGAGATGCTAGCGACCCACCAACAGGCCACTCTTAGCTGCTAAAATTCCCCTCTAATGTCAAGAAAGTAGCTTCAAAACAACTGATCCATTGGTTCTGCCTTTTCCAGCNCTTTTCTGCCTATGAAGGCCTCTCCTCTGATCAGGCATGGTGGCTCACAACATTTCCTATTCTAATCTGCCCTAGGATCTTGAGTTGGTTCCTCAGCCTTAGTCTAGTGACTGAGGTTAGATAGGTCTTAGTCAGGGAGGGGACTGTGGTGGGCGCTGCAGGATGCTGGCAGCATTGCTGGGCTCCACTCAACTGATAACAATAACACCTTTCCTCCCTGTGAGGACCAAAAACTATCTCCAGGTATTGCCAGGTCCCCAGTGTGCAGGTACAGGGGTGGTAGAGGAGATCAGCCCAGTTGAGATCCACTGCCCCTGAGAAGTACNGTCTTCCAGGATGCTTTGGGGTTTGTGCAGCATCTGCTGGGTCTTTTGAAACTAGAATTCTGCAGAACATGCTTAGGAAAGACTGATTCAAGCCATGTTCATTTTACCCTTGAGGAAACTCCAGGAAAGGGGACAAAGTCCACATACAAAAANAAATGAGTTCATAAAGACCTGCAGCTCAAACCCACATCCTCTACCCAAGTCTTCACAGAAATGAGACATTCCAGAGGGACGGGGTGATGGCTTTAGTGGGTAAAGATTTTACCAAGCAAGCATAAGGACCCGAGTTAAAATCTTCATCAGCCATGTAAAAAGCCAGATGTGGTGATGTCAGGACATGTGCTTATAATCCCAGTGGTGAGGAGATGGTGACAAGAGGCTTGTTCCCTGGAGCCCACTAGCCAGCCAGATTTGGTCAGATCCAGGTTTATTGAGAGAACCTGCTCAAGAAATAAAGTGGAGAATGATTAAGGAAGGCACTCTACATGGGCTTCTGGCTTCCACATGCCTGTACACACACACACACACACACACACACACACACACACACACACACACACACACACAAAGGGGGGAGAGGGAGGAAGGGAGGGAGAGAAACAGAGACAGAGAGACAAACAGAGATCTTGAGGACCCTGAAAGGGTAGAACCTGTGGGGAGGACCCAGGGCAAAATGACCATCAACCAATGTGAACAGAGCTCTACCCAGCTAAGCCACTCCCACTTTCCACAGACCANCCCTATGCCTCACTTCCAGGACTGAGGTGGGCTTGTCCATCAAGGCATCTTAAAACCTTCTCANGATCCAGGTAGCTCTGACTTTTTCTGCCTCCANTCTGGTGCATTGGGACACTTAAGTGAAATTCTCTTGGCTGCCTGCCTGGGTCCACCAGGAGAGAGGATCACAGTGGCCCTCAGTCCTGTCACTTAGAAGACTAAACTTGGNGGACAAGGAGAGGGGCTGAAGACTGAGCATCCTGGGCTGACGGTCCCACCCCATTACCTTCTGCTTTGGTCCCATAGAGTGTCATCGATGGCCCACTGTTCTATGAAGAGTGGAATTAACAGTTCATTCCCATGCACTGTCAGAGGGCAGAGAGGAAATTACCCTCAACCGTTTGTGATGGCTGTCATCTTAACAGGATTTGGAAACAAACTCAGGGACAAGCTGCTGGGCACACCTGTAAGGGATTTTCTCAATCAGGTTATGGGAAGCAGGAAGCCCAACCCTAAATGCCATCAGGAACTTTCCAGTGGCAGCCTNGTAAAAGGAGGTCAGAGGGCAGCTTTGTTTCTTGCCTGGTTGCCTTCCTGTCATGCTGGCAAATTCATCTACTTAGTTTGCATCTTGCTGTCAANTTTGTCTACCCTGCTGTTGTTGCTACTGCCATTCTTTCTAGGACCAGAAGCCAGCTTCTGNAGGCTTCCAACACNGACTGAAGACCAGTGTCCCTTCAGGAGTCCTCCCCGCCTTCAGTAAAAGATTGGGACAGCTGAAGCAGCCCTCACTACCATTCTTAGCATCTCTGGGGTGAAGACAGCCATGGTTGGACACTCAGACCATATTCTGTAAGCCAATCTGATAAATCCTCCTAATGTATATTCAATCTATACATTAATATATTCAATAAGAGTATATTGACTATATATTCAATCTACCTGTTCCATCCCTCTATAGAACCCTGACTGGTACAGCCCCTCAGGACCTTCCTGGTAAATATCTTCCTGTGATTATAGCAGAATATGAATGAAGAATGAACGAGGTGGCCACAGANATGATCTGTATCCACTCATCCCAGATCTGTTCTGCTGGTGATCTCTGTGCAGACATGGCAGCTGCGCAAGCATGAGCACAGACCTGTCATTTTGCATTTCAGCACCAACGAGCCTCCTACAAGTTTTCAATTAGGAGAAAGATTTTACTCAAATCCCAGGAGCAGAGAACNTTGATTTATTCAATCCAGCTCCCTTCGCTTCTTTCTGGGTTTCAAAAATTACCGTGTGTGTTTACCCACCTTCCCTGTCCAAGACTGTTCTTCACAAAATCAGTAGGATTTTCCTCACTCTACCTTGAAAATTAAGTCTCAGGGAAAGCCGGCATCTAACTCATTTTGCATGCTAAATTATTACAATCGAAAAAGCAAAATCTCTACAGTGCGGCTTTAAAAACATCTGTGTTTTTCTTTTGACTTTTGGGGATAATTAGCCCAGCTCATATTGTGATTGCTAATTACTAAGCTACACTAACCTGCTGAAGGGCTGGCAGAGAGCGAGTGTGCTCAGAGAGTTTTCCCCAGAGCCATGGAATCATCTGANAAAGGCAAAGCATTGTCCTANCCCAGGCCTCGCTGCCACCTGTTCCTGGGCCAGGCGCCTGCGGACTCTGCAGGAACCTTCAAGCTTGAGATCCAGACTGGAGGCTGGGCCAAGGGAANGGAATAGCATGGGGAGACTTAATTTAGCCAAATTGCTAGTATGGATTTTTGTTTCTGCATGAACAAATAATTGATCTTGTAACTGTTCTGGCAGGAGAGGAGATAAAAAAAGAGACCCTTATGCCCTCTCTTTGGCTATCAGACAATAGACCTCAAAGAATTCAAATGTGGGGGCTGGAGAGATGGCTCAGTGGACAGGAATAAGATGTGAGCTCCTCTTGCAAAGNACTAGAGTTCAGCTTCCAGCATTTGCTTCAGGCAGCTCACGACTTCTGTAGCTCCAGCTCTGGAAATCTGACATGCCTCTGGTACTCACATGCACACACACACAAAGACACATACATACACATAATTTTNAAAAANTTTTCAAAGAATTAAAATTTACCCAGAATCCCATACTGGGGGAAAGGAAAGGCTGGGGCCCTCAGATGAGCCGGAGTAGAAACTTGATTTCTAGCAAGAGATGTCAAACAGTTCTGACAATGCTTTGGACCACTTTGAAGGAGAGGCTGGAGCTCTCGAGACAATGATAGGTCAGTGATGGATGAGAACTGGACCAGAACTGCTTAGCTATGCATACTTCTTGCCCTCTACATCAACATAGCCTCTTGTCAGGACCCTTCAGGTTCTCAACATGTGGGTCNAGACCCCTTCTGGGGCCAGATATCTTGCATATCAGANATTCACGTTATGATTCATAACAGTAGCAAAATTACACTTATGAAGTAGCAAGGAAATAATTTTATGGTTGGGGGGTCATCACAGTGTGAGGGACTGTATTAAAGGGTCGCAGCATTAGGAAGGTTGTACTTAAGATGGACTTGTGGGGGCACTCTGTACCTCTTTATTTGCTGTTGTTTTTCCTGATGTGGCCATGTTGGATAAATCTCCTTTCTCTGTTTTTCACTATAATTTTTCTCTATAAATGACATTTTGGATACAAGTGGCTGAGCCTACTTTTTTGGTGCTACCAGAGCCCAGACTTTGACCTGGAAATCTCCAGTATCAACCTAATTGAGAAGTTTCACTTTTCATGAAAACTAGACCCAACCAGGGTTCCAGAAACTCAACAAACCACATTCTATGATGAAGCATGAACCCAAACCACAGGGTTTGTTATTTCTAAACTTGTGTTCAAAGCCAGAGGCAGAGGAATCTGGAAGGTGGATGGGTAGGGACTCCTCTTGGATTGGAAGTCAAACTTTATTTGCCAAAATCATGGAACAAAGCAAGACTGTTCATTCTTTCATTGGTGTGAGCCTTTCGTGAAGAAGCAACACACAGCAGGGGCTGGGGACACAATGGCAACAGGATGGGCACTGTCCCTGATCTCACCAAACACAGGGTCGGGCCTGTGATCCTCTGAGAGGAAAGCGGTCATCTGAGCTGGAAGTATGCTGACGGATAGGAAGGTCAGGGAGGGGCTCCTGCTCTCCCATGGAGCCAGACACAGCTGAGGATGACTACACTGGATGGTGAGGGGCAAACAGGAGGAAATGCCAGGGGGAGACACTAAGAGAAAGCAAGATGGGTGCACTCAAAGAGCAGCAGCTGAGAGAGGGAGAAAGCAAGAAGACCAGCTCACTCAGGGAGCTAGCAGAAGCCGAGGAGGAGGGATCTGCGGGTGCAGGCTCTTTCTTGAGGCGCTAAAAGAACTTGGACACCTCTAACTCAAGCATGATGAGCCCTGACTTCTACCTGGCCTCCCAAATGGGAAGTGGGGAAACCCCTCTATGTCTTAAGTGTGGCCCTCCCTCATTGCTTCCCCCTGAAAAGCCTTGCAAGCATCCCCTCAACACCATGGAGTCTAANTGGAGTTCTTGGGTGTTCCACAGACCAGTGTGCAGACAGACCTCAGAGCAAGGAGGCCCAGGATAGNGGAGTCATGGTCACACATCTCNTTCAGCCCTCATAATAAATCTGCAAAGTGAATATTGTCAAACCTCACAGTTGGGGCAGAGGCTGAGAGGGGTTGGAAAATGTCTATGGACTTGTCATCCTTAGAAGGCCACTGGCACCAATGACCAGGGCTGGCCAGTCTGAGATAAATGCAGNTGTCAATAAATAAGCCTGTCTAAGCAGCTGTGAGGTGCCACAGGATGGCCAAAGCAGGAAGAGGTGTGAGGAAGTGAGGGGGAGAGGGCTCCCCAGTCCTGCCCTGGAAGCCTGAGTTATGCCCCTGGGGAGGCCTCCCAGTCACAGCAGACCCTCTCAGGAAGGCAGCTCTTCAGAGCTTCCCCTGCACTCATCTCATCGTCCCAGGAGCTTCCACCTGTAGCCAATGCCTGAGGGCATGATATGGTAGCCATACCGAAAAGTGCCACCTGTCTTTGAGGACTCAAGACTGAGACTTGCCTCCTACCCTCTTACAGTCAACCCCCTGGCTGACAATGGGGACAGGAATTCTGCTCTTATAGGGACATCAAAAGCTGCTGTAAAGAATGTCAACCCTTGGCCTTGTGTTTCCTGAAAGAACAAAGGTCCNGGNCGCTTCACCTGTGGCCAATGGCTAAGGAGATGGTATGGTNGCCATTTTGAGAAGCAATAACCATCTTTGAGGAACAGGTTTAAACTTGTTTTCTACCTACTGGTCAAGAGAGTCCCAGGCCACTGTGACATTTGTCTGCCCAGAAGCCTTTTTTCCTCCTCTATAGCCTTTGATTTGGGGAAAGAGTCCTCCATGTTAGAGCCTGTGAGGTCAAGCNGTGGCAAAGCGGTCCAAGCCAGCTCACTGAAAAGCTTTCTTCATTGATCTGGGAGTCTAGATCCCACTATCCCATCCACTGAGCTTTTCCTTGTGATGTGGGCTGATTGAGTTTTCCCAGCATGCTCCTCATCTACTCACATCAGTTAGAGGTTCTGTTGCTATAGCTGAGAAAAGCTGACAGGCCATATGGGGNGCCTAGAAGTCTGGCAATGACCCCCACGCCATGGTACCATTACCCACCTGTCATTCCCACCCCTCATCACTGAGAGTACAAGAGTCCATCCCATGCAGGCTTATCAGACAAACCATAGGAAGTAAGGGTGGGGTGGGGGTGGGGGGTGTAACAGAAGGGCAGGTGGTGAGGGCAGAATTGGAAAGTGAGGATCCCATTCTATGCCAATCTCTAGTCAGGACCACTCATGCCTGGTCACCTCAAGTTCAATATCATTATCCCCAGAGAGGAACATTTAAGTCACCATTTGGTCCAANGTGGAACCACATTTGAGCCCAGTTCATCCCCTATGCTGACCACTCTCCCAAACCTCCAGCCACCACAGACTGTGACCTCAGTTAGCTCAAAGCGGTTACGATCTACACATGCTCTCATGCTCACAGAAATGAGCTCAGGCCTGTGGCTACAAGAAGCAGGGAGCCAACTTCCTTTTTTTCTTTTTAAAGAAAGAGTTATTTATTTTATGTATATGAGCACTCCATCTGCATGTACGACTTTATGCCAGAAGAGGGCAAATGATCCCACTGTAGATCGTTGTGAACAATCACGTGGTTGCTGGGAATTGACCTCAGGACCTCTGGAAGAGCAGCCAGTGCTCTTAACTGCTGAGCCATCTCTCCAGCCCCAAGGGCCAACTTCTACTGCNTTAGTACTATGGGGATTCTCCAATCAGCCTATAAGAGCAGAATTCCTGTCCCCATTNTCANCCAGGGACAGAGAGTAATCTGTTCACAGTCACCCAGCAGAGAGGTGGCAGTGCCAGGAATCAACTCCAAAGTGTCTTCTCATTGCCAACTCTTCTCCAGTGTGAGTCAGAGCACACAGGGAGTGCTAAGCATTGTGGGTACAGAGGAAGGGCCATTTCAGAAAAGGCACCAGAGAAGAGGGAGAAATTCAATAGCTGCACGCAGGCTGTCTCTGGGTGTTCCAACACAGAAGAGAGGCTGGGTATGAACAGAGCAGTTGGCCATCCCTGAGTATGTGGCAACCAGAGGTGGGACGTCCAACTACAACAGCGGTTCTCAACCTGTGGGTGGGAACCCCTAAGGGGTCACATATCAGATATTTACATTACAATTCATAACAGTAGCAAAATTACACTTATGAAGTAGTAACAAAAATAATTTTATGGTTGGGGTCACCACAGCATGAGGAACTGTATTAAAGGGTCGCAGGATTAGGAAGGTTGAGAACCACTGAACTACAAGAAATAGGAAGAAAGGAAGGGCAAGGAACCACCCAGCCTGGTCAATTAAGCAGGGGACTCAGTTTTGGGAATTGATGAAAAGGCGTAGACTGTGTGTGTGAAGTATTCACACACACTCACACAATTGCACATGTGTATGTACAGATATACACATCTATACACATCATTCTCACATGCGTGCTCACATGTATGCACATACAGGCATACACATCCACACGCACAAACACANACATACTTAACATACACAAAATCACACACCCAGACACAGGCCAGGCACCTTCTCCCAGAGAGACAGCAGGAGACCTCTGTCAAGTTGGAGACTATTACTGTAGGCAGAAACATCCCCAAAGCCATCTCTAGCAGCCAGTCCAGGTCCTACCCAGATGAGCCACAGACCCACAGTACATGTGGAATGCACACATGCCATCTGGGTACCCAGTCACTTGGCTATAACCAGTGTCTGGCTCTTGCCTCCTCCCATCTCCCCTTAAGTTTCCTGTTCAAAGGAGCCAGTTACTATCTCCTGCCTCCNGGGTCAGGTGGGGACAGGTCAGTGGGGAGGGCAAGTACAGCTACCTGGTCCCTAGTGCACAGCCCTTGAGCTTCTCAGTGCCTCCAGCACCATCCTATGTGGATACAAACCCCAGAAGCTAAGATGCTGTGCCAGGCCTGGTCTTTCACCTCTGTCCTGGTCTCTTCTCAAGCTTGGGCCTATCTGAGTGGGGTAATTCTCTCCTTCTCCATTAGAACAGGCCTCATTTGTTTCCTGTGGTATTTTTTAATATGGGTTAAACCTCAAATATCTAACCAGGCAGTCAACAGTCTTGACAGCGGGAAATGTTTGGTGACAATTTTATTTCTGTTTGGGAAGAAGAAAGCCAAAGCCAGGACTTAATGCCATCCCTGGTTGTGAGCTATGAGGAACTGAATCACAGATGCCCAATGGGTGGCTGTGGAATGATGCTCTAACCCTGCCTGATGGCTAGTGTTGACTGTCAGTTTGATAGGATCTGGAATTACCTAGGAGGTCAGCCTCTGAGCACACCTGTGAAGGGTTATTTAGATTAGGTTAGCCTCTGGGCATGCCCATGAGGGATGTCTTGATTGGTTAATTGAGGTAGGAAGCCAGCANCACTTCTTGGGCTTGGGTCCTGAACTGCATGAAGAAGAGGAAGCTAGCTGACCCTAAGCATTCATCTCTCTGGGCTTCCCAAATGCAGATGCAATGTGACCAGCCGCTTCCTGCTCCTGGNGATGCCTTCCTTGCTTGCTGTCATGTGGTCCCCATGATGATGGAACAATCTTGAACGGTAAGCCAAAATAAACCCCCTCTCTTAAATTGCTTCTTGTCCTGTATTGTCACAGCAATGTGACAAACACACCCTGTCTTCCTCACAGCTCCCAGGAGGCCACCCACACCTGTTCTATCAGAAGTGAGAGTGACCCATTTTAGAGCAAAGGAAACTTGTATGGGAGGAAGCAGCTAGACTTATACAGTTAAATGCCGGCCTGCCTGCCCCACCCCCACTCACTCAAGCCCTTGGGTAGATTCTCTTCCAGGCCAAAATGCTGACCTGTTAACTCAGTTTCCTGCCTTGGCCAGCTCTGTTCTCCGTTCTTGATGGACAGAAGTGTCCATTCCTGCTGCCTGTGTGTGGTTAGCCATGCTCTGTCTGGGGCCAGTTGCAGATGAGTACCCATATGGAGAGCAGTGACAACCAGGACATTTGGGGACAGAATGACAACTGGCTCAGATCCTGTTGTCAGTGTTCAAGGCTGTCATTTATTGAGGTTCCCCCCCAGATGACAAGACTTCCCTTAGTGCTTGGGGTTCATTAAACTTTCCGTACCAGCCCAAAGGGTGGGACTAACTCTGGACAACCTGGCCACAGCCACAACTACAGCCACAGCCCCAGTACTCCTGACCCAGAATTGCTAATGCAAAGCCANCACACAGACCACCCAGACTAACCCTCCAGAGACAGTGTCCCATTCTCCCACCCAGGAACCTGGACCACAGAAGGGAGGGCCTGGACAATCATGTCACCTCAAACCAGCACTTGAGACACATTTTCAAATACTGATGGAGCTGCATTTTCTTCTCAGCCCAAGAAAAATTATAGACCTTTCACGACATTGCAGTTGTGAATGCTGTTTCTAAAAATAGCGCTGGGCTCCCATTTATAGCTCCCACATTATATATCTCAGTGGTGCCCTGCACTATTTTATATGCAAGCCATGAGGGAGGGCTTGCCTGGGTGTTGCCCTCCCCACAAGAGAAGCAGAGCCTCTGTGAAGGCCACCCTTGGCCCACAGGACANGTCTGTAGGGGAAAAGCATTGAAGAAAATGCTGTGCACATACCCTGNGCTGCAGCAGCCCAGGCTGTCTGGGTTCTGATGAGACAGAGCCACCTGCACAGTCCACAGGGACAAGGTTGGAAATCTCTTCCTGATAATGGCTGGTGGAATTCTTCAGCTAGATCCTCACAGAGCTAACAAAATATTTAGTTAAAACAACTCTAATGACAGAAAGGAAAAGAAAGCACTGCTCAGTGTGCAACAGAGGCAAGACACAGACCCAGCAGTGCTGAGAAGGATCCAATGGGGTATGCTTGCAATCTCTGTCCTGAGGTGAGAAGGGATGAGGCTGGGGAGGGAGAGATTAGTCATGTATGTGTGGAGTTTGCAGTGGAACTGGCAAAGGCTGAGTGGCTCCAAAGCCACCTGCTCCCCAGCATGAAAGACATCAAACTCCACACCTTCTCCTCTCCCCCATCCCAGCACACATCAGTCCACAGGGAGCTCAGCCATGGGCACCCAGCCCCATTCCACACTTCTGTGTCCCTTGCTACCTCATGCTCAGACCTTCTCGGCATCAAGGATTTTACAGGAGTGGTAGAGTTCTGTGTGTCTGCAGGTAGCCAGGGCTGGGATTTCTCTCCAGCTGCATCTTGGTCCTGTTTAGACTACTACATCGCCTGTGTGAGGCTGGGGAAGACTAGTCTCCAGAGGCAGCAACTCCTAGGATCTTCTCCATATCTCCTTGGACTCCGATACCGTTGCCCCTTCTGGATTTCTGATCCTACTGGACACTCTCCACGCTGAGATTCACAAGGGTGACCTATAGATTCTTTTCAGACACCCATCCTGGACTTCAATGCCACTGACAGTGTGTCTGATTTTCCCCTCTTAGACTG
>LZPO01052247.1:494505-523033 GCA_001675575.1 Neotoma lepida
CCCCGCTGCTCCCAAGGAGCCCCAGCCACAGTTCTGAAACACTGGAAGAAGAAAATGCTCAAGAGGAACCACCTTTTGACTAGGAGACAACACCCCACCACTACCCAGGAAACTATTCCTCCCACCAAACCGCCGTCCTCCAAGAAGAGTCAAGAGAAGCACGAAGTGAAGATTTCAGTGCTGTGGCAGCCAGGCTGGACTCCAGAGACCTGGGCTGAACAGAAGTCAGCTCTCCGAAGGGCCTGACTGTGGCCTGGGAACACACCCCACTGGCAGTGGTCAGTGACAAGGGGAAAGAAAGCATAGCACAGGGAGCAGGGACCCCAGGGCTGTGGTTGCACATGGAAACTCCACCTCCACTGCGGCAGCCCCTAGAAGGAATGAATGGATAGAGAGATCCTGGGAACACAAGCTCTCCTGTTAGACCAGGATGCAGATGCCCAGAGCGTCAAGATTTGTGGTTTTGCTGAAAATGTGATGCATTTTCACCAGGAGAGGGAATTTTTTTTCCAGATATACCCAAAATAGTGCTTGGGTTCATTGGCAGTGTAGCTGCAGCTAGTATGTACAAGTTTCCTAAATATGTAGGCTGTACGTCTAATGTTTCATTCTTTGGATTCTTACCTAATAGAGGAGTATGTTTGGAAAATGAAAGAAGATCCCCACTCCTCCCAGTCCCCCCCCCCTCAAGCTCCTGCTCACCTCTAGTCTTGCTGAATGGGAGCTATTGTGGGAAATCCAGACCCCCTTGAGTCTATGGGCTCTGTGCATGTGTCGTATTGTTGTCGGGATGGAAGGAGAGAAGAGGAAGGGAGAGATTAAAAAAGAAAAGGAAAAGAAAGAGAGAGAAGAGGAAGAGAGGGAGAGAAGGAGAGGTAAAGAGGAAGAAAAAGAGAGAGAAAGAGAGAAAGAGAGAGAGAGAGAAGGAGGGAAAGAGAGAGGGAGATTGAGATTCCAGACAAGGGTTTTTTCCCTGGGCTAGGGAGATCACTCAGTGAGTATAATAGCTTTGGCCTAAGTATGAGGACCTGAGTTCAGATCCAGCACCCACATAAAAGTTTGGCANGGCAGTGTGTATCTGTAACCCCAGCATGGGGAGCAGAGGCAGACATGGATCCCTGGGGCTCACTGGCCAGTCAGTCTAGTGGAAATGGTAAGCGCCCAACTTCGTGAGAGCCTCTGCCTCAAAAATAAGATGGTGTAGCCAGGCAGTGGTGGTGCATGCCTTTAATCCCAGCACTCAAGAGGCAGAGGCAGGTGGTTCTCTGTGAGTTCGAGGCCAGCCTGGTCTACAAAGCCAGTTCCAGGACAGCCAGGGCTGTTACACAGAGAAACCCTGTCTCAAAANAGAAAAGAAAAACAAAGGGGAGGGGCATGATTGAAGAAAACACCCAAGATTGACCTCTGGCCTCCACATAGGCACACGGGGTGAGTACCCCTCATACACACGTGTATACGTGTGTATATACATGCATAACCCATATACACAGATTCCCCTCTCCAAGTTACTTAAACCTTAGCCCTGACACAACAACTAACATTAATCTTCTCTGTGTAGTTTACAGACTGAATATAGTCCACTTCGTAGAGGAGCTACTCTGTAACTGACGTATCCTCTGTCTTTGAACATTGAGGTCATGTCGTCTTCTCTGTATTCTGTTCTACTATCAAACACACTATTATAATGTNAATGGACATTTTTGCAGATGTGATTTTGCCTCCATTTGTTGAGTCCCCTTAGCACAGTTTCATGTGGGGAAGGAAGAAATCGGTTAGACTGGGTGAATCTTTATGGTTCGTGCTCTGTATTTTGCTTCACACATCATCCCTTGTGATGATGCCACTGGCTTTGGAGAGCATGTTCTTCCCACCCTAACCTCAGTGCTTCAAGGTCAAATGGTACAACGGAATAAAGTAATAGGTTCTTTGATAGTACAGAATGATATTCCAAGCTTAATTGCTTTATCTACTAGCAGTTTGTTCTTCTCTCATGATTGACTTCTACCAGATCTTTACTTTGCTATCATTGCAGTCTTAATGCTTAAAAACACTGAAACTCTTTAGCTATCATAGACACTCATTATTTGTCAGTTGTATTTTAAAAATCCTGTTACCTTCTGTTGTAGTGTGAATATTCCCCCAACATGCCCTCTATTAAATTCTCCTGGTGTTGCTGTCATAACTTGGGAGTCTGAAGACTTTCCACATTCAACCCAGTCACTCTTTCCATTACTTGTAAATTGAATAATTCCCACACAGATCTGAAGGATTATTCTGGTTTCCATCCGCTAGTTTATCTAAAATTTACTTTTTCCTATTTCATGCTTTAATCCATCTGGAGTTTATTGAGCATGTGGTGTTGTACAGATACAATTTAATCTTTTTTGAAGGTTTATTTATTTTTATTTGTGTGTATGTGTGTGTCCATGTTAGTTTGTGTGTACCATGTGAGCAGAGTTGCTCACAGAGGCCAGAAGATGGTGCCGGATACCTTGGAACTGGAGTTACAGGTGTTTATGAGTCACATGATGTGGTTGTTAGGAATGAAACCCAGGTCCCCTGAAAGAGCAGTAACATTCTTAACTACTGAGGCACCTCTCCAGCCTCCTAACCTAATCTTTTATTCTGAATGGGTTATCCTATCATCCAACACAGCGTTTAAACACATCTTCCTTCATACTGTGTTGGCATTGCAGGCCTGCTCTGGGCTATCCCCTTCTTCCCCTCTCTGTGAGGAGCCAGTGCCCAGGTTTCAACAGCTTTGTTTTACAATATGCTTTGGGGTTTATTTCATCCCCCACCATCCTCTCTCCCTATTCCTCGCCTTGTAGCTCTTCATTCTGAGAACATTCTTTGAAAATCTTGCCAAGACCTTTTTTCACATGAGACTTCAAAGCATATTGATTTTAAAACATCTTTTGATTGGAATTGTATTTAATCTATGCATTAACTTGGGGAGGATAGACAGCTATTTAATATTTTATCTTACTGACTAAGAAAGGAGCCTGTCTGTCAGCAGTCTGATACNTGCTCCCCTTTGTAAAGCAGCTGGATGACTCGGTGTGAAGGNCTGCATTTTCCACCTCTGTCTGGTGGAAGAACTTCAGGCAATCCTGCTGACCAGGAGAGGACTGATGCTGGGGAAATAAGAAGGCTCAGGCTCCTCAGCATTGTCTACAGCTTGGTTTCTTTCCTGTCCTTCAGGGACAGTTGAGTTTGATGTCACTGTCCCTGCCCACCACCACCCCACAACCCACCCCTGGCCATCTTAGTATGAGCTCTGCTCACTGCCATGTTGGTCACATTCTATCACTCAAGACCACTGTATCTGTTACCATCTACCTCCACCCTATTATGATCTGGAGTTGGTAGATCTCTCATTGTGGCAGGACTGCTGTGGGGAAGCCTTTGGGAGGAAGGGCTGCTGGGAGGTCCTTGGGTAATGAGGTACTCCTCAGAAAGGACTGTGGAACCCTAAGCTCCCTGGCTTCCTGTTTTTCAGTGTGAATCATTGTACTCTCTGCATCGTGATGACAGAGTGTACCATGATACTCTCAGCAGAGCAAATACCACATCTCTTTAAACAATTGACACTCATGTGGGCAACCCACATGGATAGCCTGGCACGTAATTCCTTACCCCTCTTATCTCTGGCCTTTAATCTCTAATTAACCTCAGGAGCCAACTCTCATCTCTAATCTGAAGCCACATCACCTCCAACACAAGTTCACATGCCCTCCAATCTTTTTAGCCCACTGGTTTACCTGACCTGACTGCAGATCCTCTATGCCTTTGTGGAACCCCTAGAATTTTTGGCCCCATCACCGCCTCACTATCTGAGGGCTCCCCTCATGTTCACTATCCTCTTTACCCTCATCATATTTCCCAGCATAATTTCTATCTATCAAATGATGCCCCTGCCACAGAGGCAATCTCTTATCCCTTCCATGTAAACACCTATTGATTCCTCTGGTCAGGACCTCCAACCAGGCTACAGTCCGATAATACTGGACCTCTTTGCTTCCTGTAGATGAAAGTGTATTTTCCCAGATGTCCTGTGCTGAAGCTGTAACCCATGGTGTGGATATAATTAGTTTGGCTTTAGGAGACAATTCAGGTTTGATAAGACTGGGAGAGTGGCGTCCTAATTTGGTAGGATTGGTGGCATTATGAGAAAAAAGAAAGTGAGAAGAATTCCCCATTCCAAGTGAGTGCTCATGAAAGACAATGTGAGGATGTAGCTCAATGGTGATTTTCTACAAGCCAGAGAGTCCCCATCAGGGACCAAGTGATCCAGCACCTTGATATTCTGGCCCCAGAATTATGATAAATGAATTTCTGCTGTTTAAACCTCCTGGTCTATAGAATGTTGTTATAGAAGCCCAACCTAATGAAGGTACACCACAGTGAAAAAATATTTGGAAGATGTTTTATGACTACATTATTGTAAACCTAAGTATATTAACTTTATAACATTAAAACATTTTCTTCAACTTGAAAGTCATTACTTTTCCAAAAATAAAAAATAAACAAAATTATGTTCATTGGCCTTAAAAAAGATCTCTTGTCCCTGGGCAGTGCACCTATCAAGACTGATAGAGAAATACATGTTGCTTCCAATGCTCATCTGAGAACTTGCTCAGGCTGCCATGGGGCTCCTGTATGTGCAGCCACTGCTCCCATGACACTCAACCAAGGGTGCATGGGAAATGCTGAATGATTGCTCCTGCTTCCCCATCCTGTGAATGGGACCACTGTCACACACGTGCAGTATTATCTTCCTAAAGTCCCAGCCTGCCTAAGCTCCAGTTAGCAATATTGGCAGCTCCTGTAAGCACACCTTAGACTGGCTTTCCTCATATCCTGCCCACTCCCACCCAAGTTTCGTGATCCATAAGCAGCCTATATTCAAATCCTTGTCTTTATCTCTACTTGTTTTTTGTTTTGTTTTATTTGTTTGTTTTGGTTTTTTGAGACAGGGTTTCTCTGTGTGTAGCCAAAGCTGTCCTAGAACTCACTCTGTAGACCACGCTGACCTCAGACTCCCAGAGATNTGCCTGCCTCTATGTCTCCAGGGCTGGGATTAAAGTGCATGCACCACCACCTGGCATTTCTGCTTCTTGTTAAATGCAGATTAAGTGCAATACTTTACTTCCCTCAAAGGTTCCGCAGAGNTTCTCTTTGCTAGCTTCCACCTCACAGAGGTGGCTAGGGCTAGAGAGCCAACTCTCTCCCTCTTCACAGACTGGATTCTCTGATGGAGCCAGTATATGTATGCTGTCTGCAAGGGCTGCGCTCTGTGCCTGTCCACTTCTGTCTCCATATATTCAATGTCAGGTGTACTCAAAATCCCATGTGATAGCCCAAACCTGTTCATGCCAGCTTTGTGTGTAATTGTGATTGTGCAACTTCATTATATACAACTCAAGCCAAGGAAATGGTTGTATGCAGAGGGAGCTTCTAGGAAAACCAACTTAGCATACCTGGGAAAGACAAATTGTTGCAAATGCTATTCATCAAATCAGCGTGGGCTGCCATCTGTAATGGCAGAATTGGAGAAACGGTTAAAGCCTGAGCCGTGTCACTTTATAAGTGATTTAATCCTCTTTCCCCTGAAAAGCGAAGTGGAACTGGAAGTAGCAGATTGTGCACTGCGGGGTTAGGGCAAGCACAGAGCTCCTCTGCTGTTTCAGATCCATTGCCCTCTCCCTGAGATCTGGGTCATCTGGTTCNGCGAAGGGTGCCTCTCACACTTGTATCATTGTCCAGCTCTAATCTCACCCACTCTTCTCCAGCTTGAAGAATTATCAGCTCCTTCCTAGTAAAAAACCAATTGGACAAGCAATCATCAGAATCTCTTGTTAGGCCATAACGGTAGCGTTTATTCTCTCCAGCGGATCACCACTGTCTCTCCAAGTAGAAGAGAGATGGGATGGAGGGAGGAGATTATCTCAGTGCAGCGACACATTCATAGCAAAGTACCATAGGTTACACGGCTAAAAAGCAACATATTGATCCCTTATGGAGGTCAGGGGCCCAGCAGGGTCAGGTTCTAGTGAGGGATCCTTTCCAGGCTGTAGACAGATGATTCCTCCCATGGGGAGAAAAGGGTAAGAATACTCTGAGGTCCCATATATGAGAGACATTGATTCCCACCTATGAGAGTTTACCTTGGAGAGACAAACATTCATCCAGGAAAGAGGGTTACAGACAGCATTCTGCCCCACCTAGATGTCACCCCATCCTCGTCGGGACCTCCTCTACCTCCCCTCTACATGTAGCATCCCCTGTACTGCCTCTGCTCTTTCTTCTGGTCCTTGACAGCACAGTACGTGCTGTCCATGCAGCGTTCTCAGTCAGCTTCCCATGGTGCCAGCACCCAGCTGGCAAGGTCAAGCGTGCACAGCACATGCTGCATGAGTATCTCTGGACAAGCCAGCAAGTGAATAAGGAGAATCCCTTCAGGCTCACGACGGTCATGGTCCTCTGATCTTAATGGATTTTGTTTCAGAGATTGGCCTTTTTCCTGACCTTCCTAATAAGGGTCTCACTATGGGCCTTAAGCCAGGGCTACTTGGAAGCCTTAGGATCTGTGGACAGCAGGAAGAAGGGGATAAGGAAGTGGTCCTCAGCTCTCAACATCCCTGTGTGATCTGCCTTCAATCCCTGGGGTGATACCCAATGTCTCCTGAAAGAGGGATGCAAGGATGCAAGATGTAAGGGCTAGCAGTGAACTTGGCCTCTAGGGGAGCTAAAATAGGCCTGCGGGTCATCTAGCCTCAAAACCAAGCCAAGATACATTTTGTTCTCAAAGAAGGAGATGGAAGGAAGACTTTGTAATCTGAGGCCAACCCCAGCTTCAGAGACAACCATAGGACCAACTTGGGTCTCATAATCATCTTTAGCAAGTCTGTGCTGAGGTCGTCCCATTCCTGGCAACCTGACAGCTGGGAGGCATCATTCCCATTGTAGCTGAAAGTGTCCGCCCAGAGTGGTCAGTACCTCCTCCCCACTGCTCTCTCTCCCTCAGCTCTAGTGGGGTCCCAAATGGCCCCTCCTGCCACCTGCTGACTGCTACTATGGACTCCTTCATTGCTTATCAGTTTCTTTNAGAGCTGGAGCTCCCTAAGGGCAAAGACTGCTATGTTAAGGACTGACTGTGGTGCCCGATCAACGGCAGTCATCACTGAGAAAGGGTATTTGAGGACTTCACTGGATGCCATCCTTACTTTCAAGAGATAGCATTAAGAGGTTGTAAGGAACATGTAAGACCTAGGGTAAAAACCCCTGGTCAGGAGTGATAAGTTTAGAGTAAGATAAGCAGTAGAGTGACGTAAATCAACTGTGTGTGGAAGTAGTGATAAGGTTAACAAAAATGAGTATAAAAGACCAGGCCTCAGAGACAAGACAGAGCTCGTCAGACCCCAGATGCGAGACGACTCTCCTCTGCCAGAGACGTGAGATCCTGTCCTCAGCGCAGACAAGGCGGACCCCAGGAAGGCTGGCCCAAGATTCAGAGGAACAGACGTGGCGAGTCCGGACCTGCAAGCCCAGAAAGGTATCCCCGCTTCCGCTTGGAAGACAGGGCAAATATTGTGTTCTCAATTGTAATCTTAATTGTATGAATAAATAAGTGTTATACCAAGCCGGAATCAAGAGTGATTATTCCTCCCCTGTAACTGGGGTATGTGCTCGCCACAGAGATAATCAGGTTCTGAGGGTGAGGCTCTCCTAAATAGAATGAGTACCTCTATGAGAGGAACTTCACAGAGCTCTCCCACCTTTCCCAGACGGTTAGCCCAATAGGATGACTCAGCAGTCTGACTTTACCTTTGCCAGCTCCCTGNCTTTGGACTCTCAGAATCAAGAACTGTGAGAAGCACATTCTAGCATTTATAAACTTTCACAGCTTATTGTAAGGCCCTGGGGGCACCAGTGGCTAGGCCCTGCCNCCAGACCACTGTTTCCAGCCCCTGGAGACGCAGATGACTAAATTCTACCCTACAGAGGTAAATAAAAAAGCCCAAGATCAGGCCTCAGAATTCCACCAATCCCTGAGCTTGCCCCATGATCAGGCTACAAAATCCTACCAATCCCAGGCCACCCTGGGAAGCTCCACATAACCCCCTCTCAAGAAACCCTATATAAAACCTGCTTCCCGCTCCGTTCTTTGCTGCTTCCCTCTTGAGCAGAGGCAGCCACCCTCTTGTGTCTTTCTCAACAAATCTCTGAGGTTTGTAATAAGAAAATATAACCCCCAGTAGTAGGTAACTCTGCAGATGCAATAAATCAGATCAGACCAAATTAATAAGTCCAGGTTTAATAAACAGAACAAAGCAACTCCTTGGTAACTCTCAGAAAGGCAGAAGAGAAAAATCACATAGCAAATCTGGCGACCAGGACTTAAATACCCTGTAGGCCTGGTCTTGAGCAGCCCTTGGGGAGGAGCTGACTCTTGGTGGGCTTTCTGATGGGTAGGGTCTAGAATGAAAGGTGTGAAACCAGAGAGGAGATTCCCAACAGTTTGTTTCCCAATAAATGTGTGAGGTTTGTTGTGCAGTGTGACTTTGCGGTATTCCTTGGCTCCCGACTGCCAGGACTGACTTTCCCCTCAGAGCTGTAACACTTAATACTTATGACACCTTACTATGGCAGCCTGAATGGGCTGCAGCATCACATTGCCTGTTTCAATCTTCCCTAGGGCCCCAGACCTTGCATCNTGCCTGGCAATAAGGTGGTACTCCAGCAGCATGTGGCTCAGATACTTGTGTTCCATAACAGCCCAAGTCCTGGCACTCTGTATGACGGCCCCTTGCGCAGGCCAGAGACACCTGCCTCTTACTTATCCTTTGAGCCCTGTAGTGACCCATCTGGAAGCCTTGAGTTTTTAACCAAATACACAGCACATTTGGAGCCTGCTTTGTAGAGTCTGCTTTGAAAATTTCCCAACCCTGACATGAAAATTTAAAATTCATCCAATGAAAAAAATTAAAGGCAAGTGTAACTAACAGAAGAAGTTTGGCCCCATTATAGCACAGCGATGAGGAACAGCCTAATGTGTTGCTGTAATGTGCTCCCATAGCATGTTCCCACAGGGTGCTCCCGTAGGGTCCTCCCATAGACTGCTTCCACAGGGTGCTCCCATAAGGTCCTCCCATAGACTGCTCCCACAGGGTGCTCCCACAGCACCAGGATGGGAGAAAGAGAACTTGCCTGCTAGAGCCTCATGCCTGAAACTCACTGTACTTATTTCTGTTCTTCCACTGGGTAATGGTTCAGGTGGTACTCTCANCTCCTCTTCTANCCAAAGGAGATTCTTTCAGTGAAGTGTGCCTGGGAAGCAGCCCCTCAACTCTCATTTTCATCTTGGCTTCATCTCTGTCCCCAAATGCTGCCTGGCTAGAGCCACTTAGAAAGTTATACCTTCTTGGCTGAGCTGTTCCCATTCTCTTCTTATGAGCTAGTAAAGGAGAAAGCATTACAGACCAGGAAGGCAGTAAGTATATAAATCAGCTTTGTGTGGTTTTTAATTTCCATATCATAGTGGATATCAAGATGGTGCACTCAATTCACACAGCAGCAGTGGTCCTGCAACCCTGGGTATTTTTCCCATTTAATTCTTACCCATCATCTTACTCAAACAGTTTTATGGTTCTACCCTAAGAATGTGTTCATCATTGAACAAGATTCTGATTGTACATGCTGTGCTGTTCTACACCAGCCAGACACATGAGAGTTGACATGCAAACCCAGAATTCTCATATCACTTGAAACCTCACTCACGGCAATAGAACGACACTGGGCATGGTTCTCCTTCCCTGGAATGGTGTCATGCTGAGTATAGTATTCTTCTTTGACTGTATTGTTATTTTTTCTCATTGCTTTGCTGAACGAAGCAACATAAGGGAGAAAGGGTTTCTTTCTGTTGCTGTGATAAAATGCCATGGCCAAAAGCAACTTAAATAAAAGTTTGTTCTGGCTTATGGATCCAGAGGGGGAGTCTGTTATGGTAGAGAGGGCATGGCATGGCAGCAGGGGCAGGAAGCTGGCTAACCACATTTCCACCAATACACAGGAAGCAGAGAAAGTGAACAGGAAGCAGGCCAAGGCTATGAATCATCAATGTCTGCCCCCAGTGTTACACTTCATCCAGCAAGACTTCACCTCCTAAATGTTTCATTACCTCCCCAAATAGTACCGCCAATTGGAGATCAAGTGTTCAAATACATGAACCCATGGGAGATATTTCCCATTCAAACTACCAGAAGGTCTGCTGATTTTTGCATCACAATTTGAGGATATTGTCCATCATCACAGAGAAGGTAGAAGTGGCGGGAGCAGCTTTCAGCTGTGGTGGCAGCGACATGAGACTGCTTGCTCATCTCTGTGCAGATAAGGAAGCAGAGAAAGGGACATGCCAATGATGAACTGACTCTAGCCTACAGGATGGTGCCGCCCACATTCAGAGCAGGTCATAACCCTTTAGATAATCTCCTCTGAAAATGCCTTCATAGACACACCAACGATGTGCCTTATGAATGCCCTAGGCATTTGCTAATCTGATCAGGTTGACAAACAAAATTAATTCTCACAAACCTAGTTCTTGTAAAATTGACACTCAAAAATCATCAGTTTAAACCATAAATTTCTACCCCTGGTTTCTAAAGTCTCATGATTATCTCATAATACAAAGAGTCCCCAAAGTTGTAACAGTTCTGACATTGTTCAGAAGCCCCACAGTCCAAAATCTCCTTTTGCAAGTCAAGGTAATCTCTTTTTGGTTTTTCAGGACAGGGTTTCCCTGTGTAGCTTTCCTGGAACTCACTTGGTAGCCCAGGCTGGCCTCGAACTCACAGAGATCTGCCTGCCTCTGCCTCCCGAGTGCTGGGATTAAAGGTGGGCGCCACCACCACCCAGCCAAGGTAATCTCTTAACTGTGAGCCCTATAAAAAAATATTTAAGTTGAATATTTCCAATGGCACCTAGTNAACATTTCCATCCCAAAAGGAAGGCATGGAGGCACAGAACGGAAAGATGAGACCAAAACCCAGCAGAGAAATCACTAAATCCTGTAGCCCCATGGGCTGGCATCTGACTCTCTTGGGGATACCATCTGGGCTCCAGAGGTTTTGGTCAGCCCATCCCTCCAGCTCTGTTCCCTGTGGGGCCTGTGGTCTCTCTATTGGGCCAGTTTCCCTCGGGGTACCTGCAGCTTGCCTTGACAAAACAGCCCACATTTCTGGCCCTTCCAGTGACCTCAGGTCTCCATGACAACGGAGGCTTTGCCTTTACAACTTCGCACAATGGCTGCTTGGGGCTTCCGTGGGAGGGATCAGGCCCTGCTTCCCATGAATTGGCCTTGGTGGCTTTCTGGAACCATGGTGCAAGCCTCCATGACCTTACTCTTATACATTACGTGTTTGCAAAACCAGACCCATGTGGTTGACCCCAGGTTCAGCTGCCAGCTCTCGTTGTAGCCTGGCCACTTGTATCACGCCTGGAGCAATCTCTCTATGCCTTCTTGGAGGAACACGAGAAAACACTTCTCTGGGCAGTTGTTTTAGTACAGGCATTCTTATGGCCGGATTGTTCTCAAGTCAGGCTCTGTCCTTTTAAAGAGATTTTTCTTTTTACAAGCTGGAGCCTTCAGTGGGTGGGGTATTGCCCTCAAGGCACAGTCCTGTTGTCCTGGTAGAAACTGTTTCCCTTCAGTGGTTTCAGTCTCTTTAAGGACAGTCCTTTTGTCAAAAACTGATTTGTCTACCACTCTAGCTAGACTCATACTACTTTTCTCATTAAACTGCACTTTTTTTCTGAGACAGTGTCTCTGTGTAGCTCTGGATGTCTTGAACTCGTTATATAAATCAAGCTGGCCTCGAACTCACAGAGATTCATCTGCTGCTGACTGGAATTAAGGATGTGTGTTACCACACATGGCTTTTTGTTGTTGTTTGTTTGTTTGTTTGGGGATTTTTGTTTTGTTTTGTTATTTTGAGACAGGGTTCTTTGGGCAGCCCTGGCTATCCTGGAACTCGCTCTGTAGAACTCAGAGATCTGCCTGCCTCTGCCTCCCCAAGTGCTGGGATTAAAGGCCTGTGCCACCACTGCCTGGCAATTAAGCTGCACTTTTAATACCTTTCTGCTTTGAATTCTCACTATAAACCTGGGTAAATGCAATGAGCATCAGCCATTCCACAATCTGAATGTTGTGCTGTCTTGAAATTTCTACCAAACAAATGAATTCCTGATAGAGATACTCAGAGTTATGCCCCATTAAAGCTGTAGGCATGGCTTCATCCAATCAAGCTGACAATCCAAGTTAACTACCACACTGATCCTTGAGCCTGGTGTTCTCAGATCCAGAAAGCACAGAGCCTAAGATGTGCTGGAATAGTGCCTGCTCACTAGCTCAGAGGGTTCTTGGTAACAAGAATCTACCTTTCATTCAGAAGAGAGACAGACACCCAGATCTGACACTCGTTCCTGTGGCAGTAGTCCAAGGAGGATAGCATATAGGTAAACCTGATCTCTGGTCCCTGGATCAAAGAGCCTGGAACACCTAAGATAGCTCTGCTGACTGAAGCTGCCTCTAAAGACTGTTTGAAGTTATGGAGGTTTGAAGTGGTTTGTTATGCAGCATTATCATGGCTATAGCTAGCTGATACAACCTCCACCCTCATACAAAGTCTATGCAGACACTCAGATCACATACAGCCCTCATAGAACATTCACACTCTGAAAACACATATAAACACAAACAATCTACTCCAGCAGAGAAACCCACTGGTGGACCACTAATCTCTTTCTCTCCACCCCCATCCCCATATTTACCCACCCACCCCCCAACACACACACATGCACACCATACACCTGTGTAGGGAGCTCATCTCATCTTGGAAGTCCCGGTTGTTCCCACACCAGCGTGTGGTCATGTTCCTTAAGATGTTGTCAGAGCCACATTCTGGACACTATCTGTCTTCATTCCGAATCGCGGTGCAGCTCAGAGCTCCATACCTTTTATCTCATCAAGTTGTTCTCACATCCTTTTTGCCAAGAAAGTGTTGCTTTTGAAGTCCCAGCAGCTTGTTACTTTCTCTTTCTACCCCAGTTATTGAACACCTGTCAGACTTGTTCATCCCATTCTCCCGAGGGGAGACATTAGAGCTGGGATGTATGCAAACGGATTCTCAGGATACGAATCTTTCATGTCTTTGCTGTTGGCGGTCCGTCTGATGGCCCTGCTTCGAGACTGTCAGCACACTGCTCTGGCAAAGAGCTGGAGACAGATCTGTCCTTTTAACTGAGGAGAATAGGTGACCCCCCTCGGGCAGGCCAACTATGAAGGAAATAAACTGCTGTGAACGCCTGGCCCTCGCTTGCTTCAGAGCCTGAGAGGAAGCTAGGGACCTCTATAAACTGCTGTCAATGAGTGGGCCCCCGGAACTTATGACCCTACAGCTCAAGCATATGGAAGCAGGGCCTTGAGAAAGCCCTCTAGCCCTCCCCATCCTCTGCTAAGAGGGATTCTATGCTGTCTGCACAGTGACTTCATTTGGGCCTTTTCTAGAAATGGGCACACAGGAGGAAATAGACCATGACTGCCTGTGTGGTGAATGCTGTCACCTCTGCAACATTTAAGGGACAGCACAGGCAGGTAGGCATATGTTCTCATCCCAGGAAGTGTGCTGGTCAGCGAGGGGTATATGTGTTTATGGCAGATAATCTTTAACTTGAGTCCCANGGGAGAGTAGAGATTTCCAGATGAAGGCGAGAGGCATTGGGGATGGGAAATGACACATTCCAACAACATGGGTAATGTGAGAGGTAATGTGTTTAGGAATCTTCAAGAACTCCAGGGAGCCCTGAGCCAGAATAACTAGGAGAAGGTATCAGGGTAGCTAGGAGAAGGTACCAGGACAGGTAGGAGAAGACACCAGGACAGGTAGGAGAAGACACTAGGACAGGTAGGAGAAGGTGCCAGGATAGGCAGGAGAAGGTGCCAGGATAGGTAGGGGAAGGTACCAGGATAGCTAGGGGAGGAGTCCAGAATAGCTAGGGGAGGAGTCCAGGATAGCTAGGGGTGGAGTCCAGGATAGCTAGGGGTGGAGTCCAGGATAGCTAGGAGAATGTTCTAGAATAGCTAGGGGAGGGCTCCAGGATAGGCAGGGGAGGGTGAAGGGAAATGGAGTCCAGGAAGCTAATTGAGTCTAAATCCCTAAGGTACCTGTGGAGTCAGACTAAGGGGTTTGGATGGTTGCGATTGGCAATAGTGAGCTATGGCAAGATTGCAGCAAGGAAGAAGCAGAAGCAGGTTTGTTTTCTTATTGGGTCCCTCCAGTTGCAGGGGAGGCAGTCAGGACAGCAACAAGGCCCAGGGAAGGGCTGGCCAAGGCTGGGCCTGGCCAGGAAGTCTCAGCCATGAAGAAGCAGGTGGCAGCAGGTTCTCTCCCAGCCTCTGTGTGCCTTNGTTTATTTGTGCCCNTTCACAGCCCTCAGCATCTGTGAAGGCAAACAGATGGCTGCTGTTTGCTGAATTTCTGAGCTGACTGGGTTTGGTTGCTCTGTCTTCCCTTAATCCTCCCCAACATCAGTGCTACACCGTGAGCACTGTGATATCCACACCTTGTGGATTTGTCCTCTTGACTCAGAACCTTTCAGAACCGATAGAAGGAATACATATGGGGGGGGCTGTTGTTCGACTGGCTTAGGGGATATGGTGGGGGGGTACTCCAACAATGGCTGTCTCACAACAAAGGCCGAGATCCNAGTAATAGCTCAGCCCACACAGCTGGGTGCCTTAGCAGTCTCAATCTGGTATCTAAGGCCTGGAGGATTCCTGGGGAGCTGTTGGTCTTAAATCCAAGGTGGAAGTCTGAAGAATCTTATTCTACTATCAGGGAATGAATCAGCAGTAGCCACAGGGTCGATAAAATCACCAGCTGTAGGAAGCGTGTAGGTCCTGTGCTCATAGATAAGCACTAGGGGAACCAGGAATGCTCAATGCACAGGGCTGTCTCTTCAAAGGGAGAGATGGATAACCTGTTTTCTGCCCAGAAGGCTGGGGGCTGACATGGTTAATAGACTGGTGACCTTTGCATAAACGACCCCTGATCCTCCCTCAGATCCTTATCATGTACCTTGTTCACCTTGAGCCTGTTTCCTTGGTTAATCTACAGAACCTATCTTTATGGAAGATGTCACTTGTACTTTATAAGAGTTTCNATGTAGTTATGCCGTAAGCTTTGTTGTGCANATGGGATTGAATTAATTATCACCAGGAAACTTTTTTTTACAAATTGTACTGGGCTTAAATATGCCTAAAGTAAACTACTCAGGGTCAGACTCTCAAGAGTCGCACTGAAACAAGCTGCCTTCTTATCCCTCATGGATTGACACACTGCTAGCCTTGGTGGTCTCAGAGACATCTCTAATCTCCAACCCCCTGCCACCAGCAAGACTAAGGGCCAAGCAAGCAAAAAAAGCAATCTTTCCTTCCTCCATGTCCAGGGCCTACCAGAAGATGCCACCACATTTAGGCTGGGGGTCTTCCACTCAAATCAGACAACTAAGACAACATCCCACAGACCTGCCCACATGCCAACCCGNTGCAGACAGTCCTTCACTGGGCATCTCATTCCAGGTGATTCTAGATTGTGACAAGTCAACAATTAAAGCTAACTGTCACACCCTCCTATGGTCAACCCCTCTATTCAGACATTGGTCAGCTCAAGCTGCTCCTAACTGATAGCTGCACCACAGTGCAGGCCCCTGGGTACCCTCATACTCTTGTCACATGCTGCTTCTCCCTATGCTCAGGAAATATTCTGGGGGTAGACACAGCACCCAGGGAACTTGCTGGCAGCTGCACTGTGAACAGGAAGAGCACAGAGGGTGTTTCAGGTGTTTTGGAAGCATGGTCCTGTGGGGAGGTTCAGCAAACACACAAGGCAGTTGCACAATTAGCACT
This sequence comes from Neotoma lepida, assembly GCA_001675575.1. NCBI lineage: Eukaryota > Metazoa > Chordata > Mammalia > Rodentia > Cricetidae > Neotoma > Neotoma lepida. The sequence goes on from LZPO01052247.1 coordinate 510,473, forward strand.
GCCCCTGCTCCAGCAAGTCCTGAGTGTGGNTGCTTCCAGCTAGGAACTATGTGGGGTCCAGGCTGGACAAGATGCAGCATACAGAAGGCTTGGNTCTGGAGAAGGACTTGAGGAAAGTAGCAGTGGGTAGTGGACACAGATGGTGAGTCACGGGTTGACACATTAATGATAACCTGAGAGGGGACACCCAAATGCATCAGTGTCACATTAAGGAATAAAGATAGAAACTTCCTCTTGAATTAGTTTAACCAAGCATGAGCCCAGATTTGAATTCTCCACTCTGCTCCTTGTGTTTTCCATCTGTCTGTAGTCTGTCATGTATGTGTGTGTGACCTATCTGTCCTTGTTGCCTATCTGATGTGCCTGTATCTGCCCCTGACAAAGGACCTTGCTCTGTATTTATTGAACAGCACAGAAAGTGTGGGATGAGGGAGGAATGAGGAATTCTTGCAGAGATCTTTCACAGAATTTTAAAGATGAAGAAGTTACTTTACTGACCCCAGCTGACTCACATANCACTCAAGCCCATGCACAGATGTCAGCCCCCGTATCCTCAGGTTGCTTCCAAAATTTATAGGATGTTTCTTTTGTTGAAGGTTGCTTTCAACCTTTTGGCTGCTTTCAAAAAATGATTATCACAACACACACACACACACACACACACACACACACACCACACACACACACTATTCTGGGTCAGGAGCATTGAAGAATACATAATTAAGATGAAAACTGTGCATTTAGTGGAGGTTGTAAAAGCTGATTGTGTGAGAAACAAAGACACAGTAAGANTGGTCACATTATTCTCTCAAAAGCAGGTTAAACTTAAACAGGCCTAACACACAGTANGTCAGCAGGTTGAGTACACAGTCTAAATTATTTCAAGCATATTATTAATTTGGCTACAAGGTCTAGAAAGANTTCATTGTCTTTGCAGTCANGTGATATTTCAGAAAAATGTATCACTATGGGTGAGAGGCCCCCAGGGTTGGGGTAAGGCCATGGACAGCAAATGAGAATAGACAGTTCTATGAACAAGAAAAGTTCCCATCAAGGCTTGAACCTCTCGGTGTAGTTGAGATCCTTAAAGCACATGCACGTGTTCACTCATAGCCACGTGTTTGCTTGTGATCTTCATCCAGCCTGCCCTCTGAGAGCAGGAAGAGTACTTGGGTCTGGAGCAAGACAGGACAAGAGAAAGACCTAGCTCAGTGTAGAGGGCTATGCCTCNGCAGGGCAGGAGATACCAGGCAAGCTGTGCAGGTATACCCTACCAACTAGGACCCAGTGCATGACAGCCCCTGGGTGGGGAGAGAAAGACAAATAGTAACCTTGGGAGAAGCAGCAGTGAGCCCTAAGGCTCTCCAGCATGGGAAAGCTCAGGAGGACACAGGTAGGAAGCTCTTTCATAAGACACCCCCACACACAGACATTNGGACAATACTATCTGCCATGCACTGGAGCCAAAAGCCTGGTTCCCTTACCCCATGCCAGTCCCACCATCAGCCTAGGGTCCAGACCCCATCAGGACAGGGATTCAGGAGGAGCCAAGAGTCCCAAGGCCTCTGANGACAAGGCTAGAAATCCTTCAGTCTCAATTTCCCCATCTGTGAAATGGACGTGAGAGGGTGACTTGTTGCTTCTATCCACTGCCCATTCCTCCTTCACTTCTCCTCCATGTGACCTGAATCCATGCTCTCTCCTCAACTTCTCTTTAATGGCCCTCTGGCTGTTGACTACAAACTCATGATCCTTGGAATCTAGTTCCTTTCAGAATTGGAAAGTGTTATACTCAACAGTGTAATCGTTTTTTAAAATAAAAACAAACCACAAATGTGTGGTTGCAGCCATATATTTCACCCCGCCCCTCATTTCCTGAAAGGCCTTGGTTCTATGGCTAAAAATAGATGCTAGANGTACATTAGTTGAGGTGTAAGGAAAAGTAGGGGGCAGGGTCTCCAGATCCTCATGCCCCTGTGAGCAGGGCTGTCACCTGGTCCCATTGCTGAAGGAGAAGTGAGGAAAAAGGCCACTCCTGTGAACTGCTTATGGATGCCTTGAGGCAAGCCATAGGGTGGCATGTTGATGCAGGCAGGCAGTTGTAGCTGCTGACATGCTCCTGGGACAGGGCCTGCACAGTGCTCATCTGCAGCCATCACTTAGGATTTCATCCCAACTTCACCTCAATTTCTCTTCTCCTGGAAATCAGTCTAAACCCCTGCCCCCAAAGCAGAAAGGCCCCTGTCCCTCCAACAGCCCCACACCAATACTGGGGCTATGTGGCAGTTTGAAAGAAAATGGCCCCCAAAGGGAATGGCATGATTAGAAGGTGTGGCTTTGTTGGAGTGGGTATGGCCTTGTTGGAGGAAGTGTGTCACTGTGGGGCAGGCTTTGAGGTTTCCTATGCTCAGGATACTGCCCAGTGAGTGTCTCAGTCGACTTCCTGTTGCCTACAAAATGTTAGGANTCTCAGCTATTCCTCCAGCACTATGTCTGCCTGCACGCTGCCATGTTCCCCATCATGATAATAATGGACTATACCTCTGAAACTGTAAGTGAGAACCCTCAATTAAATGTTTTCCTTATAAGAGTTGCTGTGGTCATGGTGTCTTCACAGCAATAGAACCCTGACCAAGAAAGGCTGTTCTGCTGTTCTCCCCCTGCTGAGGACCCTCCAGGGAGCCAGTCTCCAGGCCAGCAATGCCTANGCCTCATTTTTCTTTGCTCCATGCTCTGATAGCCCCACTCTAAAGAAGAGTCCTCTTTCTTCCTACCAGACTTTTCTTCCTACCAGACGCAATCTTAAGAGTGTCCCAGAGCTACCTGCAAGGCTTGGCTGGCTCATTCCCATGACAGGGGTTTGGAGGCTGAGGGATGTTGGCAAGCACATCCTCCAGGGTGATTAGAGGAGGTGTGGCCTCATTTTCCTATGGCCCCTGTGACTATAGGTACTTCCATCCAGGCCACAGCCTCCCACCGTCAGCTTCCCCTCCCCCACCAGGGTTTTCTGCCCTGTGTCCCTGCTCCCATCTCCCCAGGCCAGCCCAGGGAATCTGCTTAGGTTGTTCATTCAGTTAACCTACTCAACAGGATCCTTCACAGACAATGCCTATCTCCTGAATGACTCTAGACCCTATCAAGCTGACACTCAATATTAGCCATCCCACTCTGAAAAGAAAGTATCTCTGCCCAGGACTTGAGTAAAGTTAGGATGCTTCCCGAGGGTTTGGAGCCCAGGAGGGCTCAACTACACCAGTGAGGCAGAACCAGAAGGGGCAGCTACTGCAGAGCAGGAAGGTTCTCACCTATGTCTGCCTTGGAATGCGGTTCCCACAGCTAGTCCTGAGCGCCCCCCCCCACAGACCTACTGGTCAAAGCCACTTGACCCCCAGTTGCCATGGTACCTAGTTCAGCCACAGCTTCATCCACAGCTGCTCTTCTACTCCAGTGAGAATGGGCATAGACCTGTGAATACAGCATTTCTTCTAGGAGAGCTGACTTCCCTTCAGAGTTCCAGAAAACCAAACATGAAGTCCCATCCTTGCTGCATGCCTGGGACTTGACAAAGAGAAGTCTCATTCCCACCAAAGAGGCAGTAGGAATATCTAGGGATATCTAGCAGGAATATCTTCAACATGCTGCACTACAANGTGGTACTAGGTCATCAAGTTCATATCTTTGCACTCCTATAAAAAGACTGCATTTGGAACATGTGATTATTGTTGAAATGTGAAAATAAATAACACAATTGCTTCTCAGCCCAAAGGCCAAGATCAAGTGTGCAGTAAGTATCATTAGGGAAACAATGCCNCTTTTTACATCTGGACATGTAGCTTTCCAGTCTTTGCTGTCACATATACACAGGGATTTTGTAGAATAAGCTTCTGCCTTAGTTAAGGTTTTATTGCTGTGAAGAGACACCATGACCATGGCAACTCTTATAAAGGAAAGCATTTAACTGGAGGTGGTGGCTTACAGTTTCAGAAGTTTAGTCCATTATTGTCATGGCAAGAAGCATGGCAGACACAGTGCCNGAGAAGGAGTTCAACATCTTGATCCACAGGCAGCAGGAAGAGACTTTGAGCCACTAGACCTGGCTTGAGCTTCTGAGACCTACCCCCTAGTGACATACCTCCTCCAACAAGGCCACCCTTCCTAATAGCGCCACTCTCTATGGCCAAGCATTCACATACATGAGTCTATAGGGGCCATTCCTATTCAAACCACCACAAAACTGAGATCTATAAGTCACGTGGCTGAAATATGAGATGGGAGTGATGGTGCAATGCCTTTAAACCTGGAAGTCAGGAGTCTGTAGCTTAGATAGTGTACTTCCCACTACTAGCTTCCACCCTGCTCTTTTTAAATGTCTCACTATTACACAGTGTACTTGAACAAGTGGCCTCATAGATACAGTTCTGAACACATCGACTTCTCATTTCAGGTAAATTCCTAGAAGTGCTGGGCTAGAGGGTAAGTGCATTTTAAAGGCTTAGTGAGTGCAGCCAAATTGCCCTCCAGGAAGATTAGAACGGCTTCTCCTAATGGCTATGGATGACGGGGGAAGCCACCTATTTAAGCATTAGCTGTGTTCTCAGGGCTTTCCTATCTGGAAAAAAAAAAGAATGCCCCTGGGAACCCTAGGAGGTTAATGAATACATTAATTTTTTGTGTAAGCTATTGGCTAATGGGGTGTTATTTAGAATACAATTGTATGATCAGAACTGTGATGGGGCCCAGTTAACAAGATGTCACACAGGCAAAGCACAAGGTTCTTCCCACAGACATAGCTACCTTTAGGAGTGGACTGCAATTGTGATGAGGGGAATTGTATCACTTTGGGGGTTCCAAAGAGATCTGTCAGGTTTTTACAAGGTTGGTCATATTGTCATCCAACTATCAGAGGCCTATTCCTATTCTGCCAAGAGGCAGTAGGATCCAGCTCCAGAGCTCCAGTAAGAGGGCACCTGGACATGACAGACTGGTTGCCCTTAGGTCTGTGGGGTTCTGGGCAGATACTGTCTGGGCTTCTGATCATAAAACAATCACCCCAAATTGGTAGATGACTGTCAAATCACTCTGCCAGAGAGAAGGAAGGAAGGAAGGAAGGAAGGAACGAACGAACGAACAAACGAACGAATGAACTATGTCTATGTTGGAACAGGGACTGATTCTAAAGCTATGAATTCCCAAGATCAGAGAAAGCAATTAAGAGGCCTTGTGGTTGGGGGAAGGGCAAGTGGAAGGGGCAGTGGAAGTCAGGATGAAGTCAGACAGCTTTCATCAGAATTACCATCACTTTCCACTTGTGACCANCTGTTGATGACAAGAGATTGAAAGGTCCCCAATGGAGATTAGAGGTGTTCAGAGCAGAACTGCTCGTTAAAGGACTCCCTCAATGCTCTGGAATTGGTAACAATAGGATGTCTTAAGCCCTGCCATAGCTAGAGAGGCACACCTTTAGTCAGATGAAGACTGAAATTCTTCCAGACCACTAAGCCATTAGCCAACTGGTCTACCCAATGAGAAATGACCCTTCCATGATCTACTGACTCAANTCTAATAAACCATAGACTATGAGACCAAAAAGGTTGAGAGGGGTATAAAATATCCATTTAGGACTTTCTCTCCTCACCTATAGTTCATTACTGGGCTCTCACTTCCTGCCTTGGCCATAGGTCCCATGTGGTCCATGCCAGGCACTATCCTGAAGGTATTCATAACTCAGGAAGATGTCTGATCCTGCTACTGGGGCATTCAGAAACTGAAGATAGAGGCTGAGGCTCAGAGAAGCTATCCAAGTTGTCCAAGGTCACACAGCTACTCACCACTGCAGCTGGATGTGAGCTTTGCCTCAAGGTCCTCATTACTTTGAACACACAAAACTCAGGGCTCAGGTTGTATGGACTGCAGACCTAACACAATGGTTACTAGACAAAGTCAATCATTTCTTAGGGACTAGCAATATCACCCTGTATCAAATCAATATCTCTTCCAGAATAAGAGAAACCCACCTCCCCAAGGGCTTTTCATTGGCACTGATGCCATCTAAGTAAACAACATGGGCATGGGATGCATATACAACTTTAGCCTCTAATATGTTGCTTCTCTGTGCATTCCTGCTGTTCAGACTGGCCTAGAACCTTCCAGTGATCAGTCTCCAGTACATGTTTCAAGAAGGACTCCATTCCACAAGCCTGTACGTGACACAGTAAGTGGCCGTAAGTCACCTGTTCCATCTTCCTTCACCTAAAATCTGGGACTTCTCCCATTTCACAAGCCAGCCACTCTATCTGACCCCTTTTCCCACCTTAGTAACTTTTCTTGTTTCTCCTTGCCCAGGTTCCTGCCTGGGCTTTGGATTGAGTGGCATGTAGGCCACTGCTCTGCCAGGCATTAACTTTGGGAACACAAGCAAGTCACTTGGCCTCCCCAGGTTGAGTTTGTTTTTATGACCACAAGAGGCTGGTATCNTGGGTAAATGAAATAGCATGTGTGACACTGTTTTGGCCCAGGGCAAGAACCCAACACATCAAGTTCTTGTTTCTTTTAATACATGTCTCAGAGGCATGCAGAGAGGATTAAGTGAATTTGTAGAGTGCCTTGCACAGTTCCTGGCTGCAGCAGACACAATAAACAGAGCTTCCTTCTCTATCCCCATGACCTCTTCTTTCATTTTAGCTTATGTTTTAGAGGGATTTGGTGAAACTGTTTGCCAAGGAATGCTAGCTGATCTTGGAAGCTAAGGATGGAGCAGGGGGCAGGGCAGGTCAAGGCCAAGCCATGGGCTCCTCCTGGCTGGGTTTCCGTGCTTCTGGGTTCTGGGTAGCTCTAAGACAGCCAGGCCCAAAGCATCTACCAGCTGGGCCACCAGCCCATTTTCCATCTCTGCCTGCCCCTCCCAAATCTACCTCCACTGCCACACTGCTCTTTAACAGAGGTCCACGTTGTCGACTCAATAATCTTTTACCCCTGCTAAAAATAAAACTCAGANAGCACAAGCCCCGAGAAAGGGAGCCATGGGTTAAAAGTCTAGTTCCCCCCTTCCTGGCATGGTGAGAAGCTCTAGAGTTGGGAGGACCCAAGNGTTGTACTGGGAAGCCAGTGGGGAGGCTTAGCCCTCACCATGGTGCTGGCTCTGTCCCAAGGCTTGCTTCTGTCTCCCTGCAGACAGCTTTGACAAAAGGCCTTTCTGGTTTTGTCCAGCTCCTTCCCAACATCAAACCACTGACTGATATCAAAATGGTCACCTCGTTTGGGCTGTCATCATTTTTCAATTTTCCAAGTGGCTGCCTTCAGCGTGGACCATTACACAGGGAGACAGTTGCTGCATCAGCCCTGCTATCTAAACAGCCTGTGAGCCCCAGGCTTATCATCGTCCAATTCCAGGCACTCACGGTCAGATCTATGGTATGGTTAACAGCCTTCTTCTGTAGCTAACTAAGCTGCTGAGTACATGGGGCTGGGACCCAAAGGAGTTGGGATCTGAATCCTGCTCTGGCATGCAGCTGTGGCATCTGGAATACCTTCTCTCTGACTGCATTTGTATTTTATTACCTTATTATTGTTATATTAACATAGTAGTCTGTGTAGACACATACAGGCCACAGTGCTTATGTGGAAGTCAGAGTAAAACTTTTAGGAGACCATTCTCTCCTTCCAAGTTGGGACCTAGGGATTGAACTCAGATCAGGCCTTCACACCAAGCCCTGATACCTATTAAGCTATCTCACAGGCCTTCTAACTACATTTTGTCACCTGTAAAATAAGGATTATAAATCAGGGGGCTATGAAGCCCAGCACAATGTGAACAACCAGTCTGTTTGGCATCTGATTATCCCAGTCTTCCTGTGGTACAGTATAGAGCAGGCTTGGGAGAGAGCCATCCAGTGAGGTCATGGCGTGGGCATTCAGTGCCTGCCCTCGGTCTCTCACCCCACTCCATAGGACTTACATTTTTCTAGGGATGGAGAAAAGTGGTAGGCACCAAACAGAGCTTANTGGGTGAAAGAAGCATGAGCAGGTACTTGAATAGAGCCACTTGTGATGTCTGTACAGTTACTAATGGGAGCCTAATGATGGGGACACAAGGCAGGTCCCAAGGCAAGCCAGGCCAGAGGGCAGGCAGGGAGAAGCCTCATGAAACAGCATAGGCAGAGTTGGGGTAGGGGCCTGAAGGAGGAGGAGCCCACAGGAGCAGATGCAGCCTGAAGAAGACAGGAAGTTGCAGGGTTGGCAGTGGGGGAGGGTGTCTGGCTTAGAGCCAGATGCAGAAGCAGACAGCCTGTGTCAAACNTCAGCTTCACCACCTACTAGTTAGACTATGGGCCTCCAACCAGAGCCTCCACTATTGCTCTGTAAAGGGAGTGTAATAACAGCCTGTGTCACTGGGTTATCCATAGCCAGGATTTAATGAGCACATACATTACAAAGCACATGCAGAGCACTTAGCACAGTATCAGGCATGTTAGTTCATGGGGCTACTGGCAAAGGCAAGCGACAGTTAAGCCACTTTCATCTTTGAAATCGCCTGCTGCTGCAAGCCCAGGCTGCTGCTCCTTGGCNTTTTCTGCCCTCTCTGTGATGCCCCTATCCTATTCTACCCATGCTNTGATGTATTCTCCATCCTTCTAGAACCTTCACATTTTAACCAGCCAGGCTCCCAAGGCATATACCCCACTCTAATGCATAACCTCAACAGGGAATATCTAAGTAGTATTGGTGTAGCTATAGTAACAGAAAACTCCTTACTTTCAAGGGCAGTGTATGACANCTATGGGAAGTTATAAAAGGTTCTCACTCTCAAAACTTTGCCCTTGGTTGAAGTTGGTCCAGCCCAGTAGCCACTCTCATCAGCTTCATGCTGGGCATTTATTCCCAACAGCAGTCAGGATCGACGCAGATCTGTCTTGTGTCTTGTTCACTGTCCAGGGTGGGTAGGGGGGACAGCCTAGAGCAAAGCAGATACCCAGACTGCAATGAGAGTCAGCAGGGAATGACTGAAGCTGCATAACACATAGCTGCTGTTAGTGGATTAGAAGAAATTTCTTCCTTGCATTAGGAGATAGAGGAATAACCCTCAGCAGAGAGAAGCAGAGAGGGAAAAAAAAATCCCAGGACTGAGGAGCCTGACATATCTGGGAACAGAAAAAACTGGCCATCTGAGAAACAAGCTGAGTTGAATAGGCTACATCATCCTAGGAAGCCTGGTAGACTTTTAGTCCCAGGCAGGTGTCTGTGAGGACTGTTGGCAGACGACAGGCAGAATCCTAGGGTGTCTAGAGAGAACACTGGGTACCAGGTGCAACTCTGTTGTAGTGGAGCCACAGTAGCAGCTGGAGAGGGGGTAGGCAGTGAGCCTCTGTTGTACTAGAACAAGGACTCGGGGGAGGCGAGCAGTGTGGGAGTCAAAAGGCACATGCAAGAGGGGGGATGGCCAAGTCTAACTAGCCCACACCCGTGAAGAGCAAAGTGAATCACTGCGAGACAGACAAGCCTTGGCCTCTACCACCATCAGTGCTTCCCAGGGCGGCTATTTAGCTATCTAGACACAGTCTCCCCCAGCAAGCAGGTCTGGATGTTGACAGTAACGAAACAGAGGCTCTTCCATCCCAGACATAGGACCTTCTCCTGGGCATCCCAGGTTACAGGAGGCAGTGTTAACTAAGAGGCTTAGAGATCACACTTGTGACTTGTAATGCACAAGCTGCTCTTGGAGTATTGGTTTTTGCATTCTGAAGCCCTGTGGGAAAGGAGCAGGAAGAAGAAGGTCCAATGATTAACAGGTTCTTACATGGCTCNCAGGACATCAATCTCTTTCCTCCTGGACCATTGGCTCCCCCAAATTGAGCCCTAATTTCACCCAGGGTGAGAGTTAGGAGGGGGACAGACCTTGCTCTAAACCCTACTGTCCTCTCTGAACCTGTTCTCTCATCTGCATAATAGACTTCAAGCTCCTGTCTGGGGTGAACTACCCCACAGTCTCACCTCCNCAAAAGCAGAAGGGTTCCTGGACCCACATCCCTGTCCTGCTAGGGACCACCAGCAATTTCAAGGTCAAGAGGGGCTCTAAGGCAAAAGCAAACTGCTCCCAGTTCTAGCTGAGCCAGAGTCCAGGTTCCTCCTTTGCTCCTCCCAGCATGATCTGTACCTCTGGGGCCCGGGAGGGAAGCTCACAGAATGCTGTAGGCCCAGCTCTGCGGCCACACNCACACATCTAGGAAATGGACCATGATACACGTAATATTACATTTTGATGGTCTGCCGCATCAGAGGCAGAATGAAGAATCATTCCTACGGCATCCGTGAATTAACTCCTTCTCATCTGGTCCCTGACAGAGCCTTCTAAGCAAATGAATTAGGAAGGTAGAGTTCAGGGCTTGAGGGAGGCAGACAGTTGTTGAGAGTGAGGTGCTGACATTTGTGGCTGCCTTACCCTGAATCCTCTGGGATTTTGTCAGTGTGTAAGAATGACCTAGCCTTTTCCCTCAGTCCCAACTCATTTTCTTCCTAAGCTTCTCAAACTGCCAGGAAATCATCCTCACAACCACTTATTGCAGCACCTACCACAGTAGCTAAGATGTGGAATCAGCCTATATGCCATCAACAGATGAGAGAATGAAGAAACATGCTATCTATACACATGGAGTATTATTTGGACATCAAAAGAATGAGATTCTGTGATTTGCCATAAAATGGAAGGAACTGGAGATAATTGTGTTAGATGAGATAAGTCAGACACAGGGAGACAAAGACTTGATGTACTCTCTCATATATGGAAGTTAAAAAGTAGTCAAGTTGAAAATAGAGTCATGGTTATTAGAGAACATGAGGGCCCCATATGCCATGGTGGCTTCTCCTAGAGACAATGATCCAAAATGATGAAAATAGCATCCCTAAATCTCTCATGCGCTTTTTGTCCCAGTCTTAGAAGTCCTTCTTTGTCACTTTTGTAGTCCCTAGCCTATTCTATCTAGTGTGGGAGGGAACTACAGAATGTTAATACTGAGAGACCCTGCCATCTTAAAGGAGAGTACCTCTTTGTCCTATTCTCAGGTACCCTCAGAAAGGAGTCTAAGCCAGAGGTGCCATGGAACAGTTTCGTGTTCCCTGGNAAGAGTGGACTAGGACCATCATTTGACAAAGGACCGCCTGACAGACTGCCAGATGTAGAAATCTAGGCATGGAGTTCGAGGACTGACTCTTGGTAGATGTCCTAATCCTGGAGCTGGGCAANTGGCTTAAACNGGCTGTGAGAAGAGGAAGTCTATAAGCTTATACCCAGGCTGAAGAGAGAGCTCTTCCTTCTATACTGGACTAGTGCCCACCCATGGCTGAGCTGCCAGGTTCAAGTGCAGTGGACATTTCCTAGATGTGCCCTGACTGAATAAGGCATCACATGGCCACTGAGTTTCTGCTGTACTGCTTCATGAGAGCTGCTCATCACATATGAGGGAATTCTGCAAGATGATTGCTAAGCAAAGCCCTCATTTTTTTATATTTGTTTTATCAACATATATTAATGATGTTCAGTGTGCAGACTTAATACATGCATACAGTATACACTAATTGAAACCAACCACTTTTCAGCATCCCCGCCCTTCCTGGTGAGGAACTGAGGTGCCAGCTATGTGAGTGTGAGCTCCCTGGGAAGAGGATCCACCAGCAGCGTCCATTCAGTGCCCAGCTCTGAGCAGAGGTTGTCTAGGAAAGTGGAGATGAAAGAAGTCAGAATTGAACCCTCACCTCAAGGTAACATCTACTCAGGGCTCTGTCAGCTGGGGTCAGTCTAACTGGTGGCCTAAAGTTAATGACCTAAACAAAGTAGACCTTTATGTCTAAATAAATGTATTGAGTCCAGAGATAGACAATTTCTCACTATCTTTTAATATCTTTTATTTATTTGTTGACAATTTCATACATGTGTCTTGATCCTATCCACCCCACACCTCCCAACACATTCGCTTCCCACCTCTATCTCTCCCTCTCCCTCTCCCCCTACCTCTCTTTCTTCTCTCTGTCTCTGTCTCTCTCTCCCCCCCCCTTAATTTTTTGATTTCAATTACTGCTGTCTTCTGGAATGTTGACTGATCTTGTTGGATTGATATTGTGCAAGCTTTATTCTGATGACCATGACTGCAGTGAGTTATGAGTACAAAGGGCCATGTCATGCCCCAAAGACAGCATTGCACAGCACTCCTCCCCGTCCTCTGGCTCTAACATTCTTTCTGCCCCCTCTTACCTCATGTTTTCTGGCCCTTGGGAGGCTGGTAGCATAGATGTGTCCCATTTAGGGCTGAGTACTCAATAGTAACTTGTTCTCCAGTTATGAGTCTCTGCATTAACTGGTGCCCTACTTCAAAAAGAAGCTTCTCTGGCCAAGACTGGGAGCAGCACAGTTCTATGACTATAAACATTAATGATTAGAAGACAATTTAACAACACATCCCTTTACCAAAACAGCCATAGTAGTTTCTATAGGACCTATGACTACCAGAGACATGCGTACAGTGCTAGGCATGAATTCCCTGTTGTGGAGCAGACCTCAGTCCAATCAGGAAA
>LZPO01052247.1:566825-584966 GCA_001675575.1 Neotoma lepida
GATAGATAGATAGATAGATAGATAGATAGATAGATAGATAGATAAATTTTCAAGGCTGGTTCTTATTATGTCTCATGTATCCCTGCCCTCTGCTTATAGGGAAAGCTGAAGGACAAGGAGAGGGCAGGAGGCTGGGTCTGAGAGGAAGTATGAGCCTTCAGGCTCTTGTGAGGGCTGCTCAATTCAGACCTAAAGAGAGAGGGGCGGGGTATGCACATGACAAACCAGCAAAAAAATGTCATTGCTGAGGAAGATGCCAGACAGTGAGGAAAGAAGGTGTTCTCCACTTCAACAGGAATATGCTGGCACCAAGAATTCCAACAACTGTGGTTAACTCATAAATTAGTTCCTAAAATAGCACCTTGTGAGCTTCCAGGAACAAGAGGTCCATAAACTTCAAGAATACGGGGACTTAGAGGGACNCTAAGAGTCATCTGTCCCTAAATCCATCATTGCTCTCAAAGCAAGGAATAGGGGCTTCCTGCCAGCTGATGAGGAAGCTGCCAGCCCAGGGTAGACACTGACCNATCAGCCCCAGGCCAATCTGTGACAACAGTGTGAAAGAACCTACTCTGGAAGCCACACAATCCCTGACCCATGGAAACTGTGTGTTAGCACCCGACTGTTCTCACTTCCAGATACCCTGCTTTGAGGTGATTAGGTACATGGTGACACAAACTAATAAATCCCACACAGTAATTATCATGTGGGGACTGCACCTGTGGCCATGCCCCCAGCACACACCAGGCCCTTTCCTCTCAGGTGTGCAGGATGGTGATATTAAAAATAGTAACTGTCCAGACTTCTCACTGTGGTAGAGACTCCCTGCCAGCTGTCCAGCACACAGGTCCAGCCGAGGAAGGGGCAGTCTGCAGGAGACTACCCCAAAGGAACCACAGGGAAATAAAAGTCTGAACCTGGATTGGCTCTGAGCCCACATAGGAAAAGACTCCCCAGCTCTGCAAAGGGGCTCATGGCCTTGGGAACAGAAAACACAACATAAACATGGACTGCCCATCTCTCAATCCACACAACTGTCTTCACCAGCATTTGCCTGAAGATCAAATTGGAGACATGGGGTAAGTATCCTGCAAACTATAATGTGCCCTGCAATCCTGCAAACTATAATGTGCCCTGCAAACTGTAAAGTGTGCTGCAAACTTCAAAGTTCTTACAAATAGATATAACAGACCATTGTTTTCTCATTAAAAACAAAACAACCGTTGAACCATTCCAAAGCCACCAACTGTCTTGGANATGACAATATTGAAGCTAAAACAAAATACAACATACTGAACGCAGAGCAAAACCCTTCCTAGATCTCAACAGAACCAAATTCAGTTATTGGATTGATTTTGCAGCCAGCTCTGTGGCCTTGGGTGAGTCATCTTCCCCACTGGCTAAAAAACGAAGTCAAACTGGAAAATCTCCAGGATCCTCTCTAAGTCAATTATTTGAGGGCTTTTGTATTGCANTTCTTAATCTTTAATTGTGCGTGTGCACATGTAAGCATGTATAGTGCATGTATGTACACAGGTGTTCATGTCATGTGCACTTATGGAGGCCAGAAAGGATGTCAAATGTCCTGTTCTGGCCTTCTACCTTATATCTTGGGATTGGGGCTCCCTGAAGATGGAGCTAGGCTGGCAGCCACCAAGCCCTAGCAATCACCCTATCTTCCCCAACCCCCAGTGCTAGGACCACACCCAGCTTTTTATGTGGATTTGGGGGATTTGAACTCATGTTCTCATGCTTGAGCAGCAAGCTCTCTTACTGTCTGAGCCATCTCCTCAGCCCCTGAAAGTTTTATGAATCTATGCTTTGTGCTTTGGCCAAGTTTCTGAGGAAATGTAGGAAGCAGGGTATTCCCTGAAATTACCAAGATTTAGCATCTCAGAATTTACCTTGCAAACCTGTTCCCTTCCTCTCCCCTCTCCACCCGTTAGAGTATTGTCTACCGTGGGCCTAAAGGGTCAACACAATATAGCGAAGCTTAATTCATNGGTTGCCGCTGGATTTTGTGTTCTGGGAGCAAAGAAAGTATCTGGGTCATTAAAAACACTTGGTCCTGGAAGTCTGACTCAGGTGGCAAAGGAATAAAGGACAGACACACATACAGAAAAGCTGGGGTCAGGTGGGCTGTGTGCACTCTGATGAAATGGCACCAACCAGGAATCTCAGCATGATTATTATGTACAGCACAGNTAGGGGAAGTTGNCTAATNTCCTTAGGAGGTCTCTATACNGAGCAGTCTCAGGTTGTAAACATTCGGGAGGAGGAAGCCACAGATGCTAGCTTTTGCACACACGTGTCAATTGTTTATAAATACTTGTTCTTGGACAGGAAAAAGGCTTTGTNAATTTCCCATGTGTCCNAGGCCTTGGTCCTTGACATGGCCCACTGGTGTCAAACATCACACATTCACACAGAACTTGACTCTCTCGGGTCTTCACCCACTCCATATAGCTTACTTGTCCAAAATGATTTCTATAAATTACAAAGAGCGAGGGTCTGGGGACACGATGCCAGGAGGAAAGTGCCTGCCAAGGGTCTTAGTCAGTGTTCTACTGCTGAGAAGAGACACCATGACTACGNCAACTCCTATAAAATAAAACATTTAATTGAAGCTTACTTTTAGTTTCAGAGGTTTAGTCTGTTATCCTCATGATAGGGGCATGGCAGCACACAGGCAGACACGGTAGCTGAGAGTTCTACATCCAGATCAGCAGGCAGCAGGAAGAGAAAGCCACTGGGCCTAGGGGGCCTGGCTTGGGCTTTTGAAAAACTCAAAGCCCACCCCCAGTGACACATTTCCTCCAACAAGGNCATACCTGTTGTATAGCGGGTGTGAATTCCACACCGGGTCTGTGGAAGGAAGACGCAGAGACACTCTAAAGGATGAGATTTTTAGCCTTTCCAGCTGTAGAGGGATCAATCTCTCGCAGACTGACTCACTCTCTTAGCAAAGGGCTTTTTTATTGTTATCCAATTCACACCTTAAGTAAGTTAATTTCCCTATACCAAAACCTCTTATCTAAGTTCCCCAGAGGGACAACGTCAAATGCAAATACTCAATTAAGAAACACCTTGGTTTGTTAGGTTCTACCCCAACCAAGTTTTTGCATAGGCTTTGAACCTTTAGGAAACTCTCAGACAAGATTTACATATTTCAAACGGGAAGGTACCAGAGACAAAAGGCAGATGAAAGCCAGGTGCTAACACTCCAAAATCAAACCAGCTGCAGACATCTACAGGATGTCCTCCAGCACATACTCCCTAATCTTTTCAAATAGTGCCACTTCCCTGGTGAGCAAGCATTCAAATCTATGAGCCTATGGGGGCCATTCTTACTCCAACCACCACATCAGGCAAACATGAAGACCTGATTTCAATCCCCATCACCCATATGAAAGCTGATGAGGTGATAGGCATTGTCATCTCAGCACCGGGAAGGCAGAGATGGGCAGGTCACTGGGGCTCACTGGCCAGCCTAGCCTACTCGGTAAGTCTCTGGCCGTGAAAGACCATGTCTCAAAAGACAAAGTGGACACCTCCTGAGGAAAGACACACAAGGATGACTTCTGGCCTCTACACACAGGACTGTACATGCAATACAACGCACTAAACACAAAGATGTCCCTGCATGTACATGATTACACACACACACACCAAATAATTNCAAAGAACAGAAACAAATACCAGGTTAGAATGCTAAGAGTCTGAATAGCCAGAAAGAAGAGANAGAGNGAGGGAGGAAGGAAAGACAAGTAGATAGATGATGATAGACAGATGACAGATAGGTATATAGATGATAGATAGATAGATAGATAGATAGATAGATAGATAGATAGATAGAGAATGATTGATAGATGACTGATTGACAGATAATAGGTAGATAGATGATAGATATATAGATGATTGATATAGAGAAATAGATACATAGATAATAGATGATAGATAAAAGATTGATAGATAACAAGTAGACACACACATTACTAGANACATACATACATACATAGATAATCTATTTGAAAACTAAAATAATAATCCACTGGGCTCAGGGGATAGATGGTAAATACAGCAGAACATTAGACCATGACTTGTCACACACACTGTGTTCTGCCAAGGCTGTTAGCAGACAAAATCATAAGAAAAGACATTTAGCTAGTAAGATACAAAGTGGTATCTCTTCCTCTGGGACAGCAGCATGAGCAGCTCCAAGAGCCACCCAATAAAGAAGCAAAGCTGGCAAAGCTGTCCCAAAAAACAAACCATCATTGAAAGTCTCTGGGAACCACATAGAATGGCACATGTCTAGTGAAGGAGCCAAGAAAGCCCACCAAGCCAGGAATCATGACACCCNCCTGCAATTCCTGAGCTTGGGAGGCAGAGNCAGGAGGTGTACTGCAACAGTAAGGGCAGGCTAGTCTATGTAGCAAGTACCAGAACCAGCCAGGGACTACCTAGTGAGACTGTCTCAAAAAGACAAGGAGGAGGAAAGTAGCTGAAGAGAGAGCTCCGGAGGACACAGGCAGAGAACGTGCAGAAACCATCGTCCTGAGGGCAGCACTCATACCTAAGGTTGCACCCTCAAGAATAATGAAGATAGTTAAAAATGGTCCCTGATGGGTGCACAGCTCTGCACACACTAAAAAAACTCTGAATTGATGTACCCTGGAATGAATGTATACACATGGCCAGGGGCTACAAAATGAGATTCAGGCCAAGTATCTCAACAAAGCTGGTGATAAAAATAATCATACTGAAATAAATGGCCTATGTATTTTTTGCAACAGCATTTCAGAGAGCTCTGTCTTGAGACAATAAAAACAAAACTAAATGACCTGAACTACAGAAAACAGAGAGGAATCCTCACTGAGCACCCACCAACTCTGTGTCTCTTTGGGAGAGTTCAGATTTCTAGAAAATGCTTATCAGGAATTGTTCAAAGCCCTCATTCTGAAAACTTCCTCTGACTTCACTCCCATGACTTTCAATGGGGAAGAAATTCCTCCAAATGATCCCAGGAGAACACCCCTCCTTAAAGGCCTTGCTGAGTCTCTCCCCTGAGTCACTCCTGTCTGGTATCACAGAATACAACAGTGGCTCTGGTTTTTGTGGTCTACTCCCAATTGGGGTCTTCAGCTCCCTGCACAGCAAGAGAAGGCAGCGCTCAGATACCTCAGTTTCCCAGACCCTTCTGACTGGCCTTCACTCACCCCAGTGTGCTCAGAGGAACACTTGGATCNGCTAAGCTATGTCATTGACTACTGTCCTGTGCACAGGGTACTTGATCTCTCTAGCCCTCAATTTCTTCTGTGCAGCCTGGATCTGGAATCAACTAAGAGGCACTCCAAAAAAATAATTTCCTTGATCAGATTATCTAAACTGGGGAGACCTAGCCTAAGTGTGATGCCCACATATAGAGGATGGAAGAAAACATTTTTATTTTTGCCTGCTTGCATTCACTCTTGCTGGCAAGTTCACCTACATTGCTGCTGCCACATTCCTTCACTGATATTAGGACTCAAATTTGGGCTTTCACCATGAACTGAAGGCCAGTGGTTCTCCAGGATCTTCTGGATCTTTAGTGCCAGCGTGGAATTGCTGAGGAATCAGGCAAATGGACTGAGCAACTACCAGGTTTTCAATCTCTATGGTGTGAGACAACCACTGTTGGACTGCACAAATCATATCATGTAAGCTAATCCCCTTTTCACACACATTAATTCTATTGGTTTTATCCCTCTTGAGAACCCTGACTAATAAACACGATGCTGTCATACATGAGCGTGCTTGGCACAAACTGCCTTTCTCAGCTGTCCTCTGCCCTTCTCTCCCTCAANTACGATTGTTCCAGACACNTAGGCTTCCATGGTGGGAGGGAGTCTTAGCCTGGAGGAACCCAGGATTTCCAGACTACTGACAAAATAAACTTAAGTTGAACACAAGGTGAATGACCCAGAGAGTAACAGCTACTGCCAGCCGGAGTGGACAAGGACCACCAGGACCCTTTGATCTGCTCTCTGGGAAGTGGGACCCAATATGCGGCAGAAGAAGCTGGGGCAGGAGACAGTGANAGATCCCAGGCTGGCCTTGATGACATGCATCTGGCCACTAGTGTTTATAAACCAGCAGCCAGGACTCTCCTTTGAAAGCCAAACTCTGGGCCTTTTCCCTCTGTCAGCTTTAATTTCCAATACAAATATTTTGAGATAAAATCATTAATCCTGTTTGCCTCGTTGGGGGTAGGGTTAATGGATTAACCCCATGTTCCAACTAAAACAAAGCAAACAGTCCCACTCATTCCTCTCCGTGCCATGTCTGGCCCTTGTGGGACCAGAACAGTAGACCATTTAGCCAGCAGTAGGTCAACCTGAGGCACTCAGAGGCTTTAAGGGACCAGCAAGAAGCCACCTCTCTACTAAGGAGGCAGGAGAATCAAAGNAGTTTGCAGGAACAAAGTTCACACTGTCTAGAGAAGGCCCCAGGCCCATAGAGGGGTAATCCCCACAGCCTACCCCGTTTTCTTACATTCCTTTCTTGGGCTGAAAGGATGGGTTCTTGGCACACTGCAGAACCCNGTACCTACTCCACAAAGGCCCTTCTGCAAACCTGAGACAACAGGGTTCCATCAGGATCACAGAGAAGCTGTTTCCTCGAGAGGAGGACCTCCACAGGGCATGAGTTACTCACTTCTGATGTCCTCTGGACCATCACTCCTTCCTGGGACCCCTGGAGGGTTGGATCATGTCCTCCCATGTTGAAGTCTCACCCACTGGAAGCTTACTAGGGGCCATTGCATATGTAATTAGTAAAGTCGAGGTGAGGCCCCAAAGCCCATGAGAGCTGTGACCTTATAAGAGGAGGAACTCAGGTCTAGGGAGACAGCTCAGTCAGTAAAATTCCAGCCACACAAGCACAGGGACCATGTGAATAAAACAGAAACAGCAGCACACACTTGTAATTTCAGCCCTGGAGAGACAGAGATAGGCAGACGCCTGGAACTTGCTGGATAGCCAGCCTAGCTGAATCAACAAGCTCCAGGCCAAGCTCCCTGCCTCACTCAACAAACAAACAAACAAGGTTGATAGCACCTGAGGACAACACCTGAGGTTAACATCTGATACACATAGACATGTGCACACATGTGCACCCAGACCTACATATACATACAC
Source organism: Neotoma lepida (assembly GCA_001675575.1). Classification (NCBI taxonomy): domain Eukaryota; kingdom Metazoa; phylum Chordata; class Mammalia; order Rodentia; family Cricetidae; genus Neotoma; species Neotoma lepida. Next base: position 574,004 of record LZPO01052247.1, read on the forward strand.
ACATAGGCACCCAGACCTATACACACACACACAAACACATATACATACACACATACATGCACATGTGCACTCAGACCTTCATATATATATATATACAAAAAAGAGAGGTATTTGAATACAGAAACACATGGGGATGGGGTACCTCTGTATGACTGTGGAAGTTGTGCTAAGGCAGCACACTAGGGGCTATCAGCCAGCCTGGACCACTAAAAGGCAAAGAAGCATCCTTGCCAGTGTCTGGGATACAGTATGTCCCTCTATAGCTCGGCCTCAGACTTCCAGCCTCCTGAACTCCTGTTACATGAAGCTACNTAGTTTGTGGAGCCCTTTCCAGCTGTCATGGGAAGCTAATATGGGTCCTAAACTCTGAACCCATACACCCTAACCACTCGTCTGTCACCACCCACAAGGGCGGAGATATGGCAGAGCCCATGAACCCAAACTATAGGAGAAGATTGGTTCCCAGGTAGCCATGAAAAAGTACAAAGGTCTTAAGCATAGCAAGGCCCAGAATGTTCAGGATAAGAAAAAGAGAATGACAAGGTGGTCCCTCTCCCAAGGCAGGGTCCCAACTTGGGAAGGAACAGGGCAGGNTGGAAATAGGTGGGGTTAGGGGAGGCTGAGATGCAACCAGCTGTGAGTCTTATAGACTGGGGCCAGCCCTCCATCAAGACTTCTTTCAGCTTCCCAGGAAAACCCTGACGTTCTAGCCAGAAGAAGNGGAAAAGCCCCAGACACACCCATTCTAATGTCAACAGGCTTGATAACACCAGAATCCCTCCTATTTTACCCAAACTACAATTGATACTTTTTGCCTAACCTAGCANACTCTAGGCTTGANGCCACNTCCTCAGGCCACTACAGCCCCCAAATTCCTGAGAATTCCAGCTGTCTCTACATCAGCAGGAAAAAAACAAAACAAAACAAAACAGCTCTGTCTGAAAAGCAGAGGGAAGATTAAGAAAGTGCCTCAGCCCCAGGCATCTTTTTTTTTTTTAACCACTAACTGGGTAATGAATAATTTATAGGCAAGAATGTTTGTGGGGGGATAAAATGTTGACAAGTCAAGAAAAGCTCTTAGCGGCCTAACGGAGCAATCCATCTCTAAGAACAGGTTTCAAATGCATGGTTTGTGAAGATCTGGCTGTGGTTGTTTTCTGTCTCTCTTCTTTTTTTTTTTTTATCTATATGGAAATTGGTAGGTGCTGAAATATGTTTCCTGAGTGATATCGCAAGTGAGAATTAAATCATCGCCTCATGTTACAAGAAATAAACACCCAGGCCGGAAAGGCTCCTGAGCCGCTGTGGTAGAGGGAGAGGTTCTTGGTACTCCAGGCAGGACTCAGAGCTCTGTTTCGATTTACCAGAGCAGCAGGTAGCTCATTCTCAATGGATGATGCTTCAGGAAGCCAAGGGAAGTCTGGGTGATTCCAGCTGAGGCTCCCCNCTTGGCCTCAGGGAATGATGTCTTTCCAAACCCAGCCAGGAACTGGGTGCGGGCTTGAAATTATAGGGTCTGGTTTGGATGGAGCACCTGCTATGCTCCAGGGCTGAGCTGCTGTGGGAATTTATTTTTTAGAGCATTATTGTATGTTGAATGTTGTGGTCTACCGGTTTCTTCTGAGATTGAAACATCCATCCAGCGGGGAAGCTCCTTAAAGACATAAATGACTCAAAATAGCTTCAGGAAGTCCCTGAAACTGACCAGAGTCATGAGGTCCTTCTCTCCCCAAGAGTAAACAGGACAGACAGACAGCTGAGAGTCATTCTCAGAGGAGCCAAGCTACAAAGAAGATTCTGCAAAGAAGAAGCAGAGACCAGCTGAGCAGCCAAGAAGAGGCTTAGGCAACTGAACTACCTGGAAAAAGATACTCACCAACCTGATGAGATGCCTGCAGGCTGTGCAGTGTGCTCCAGGTTCCCAGCTTTGTGAGCTGTCACCCATGCTGGAGTGAGCTTTGGTGATGCAGCTGTCTTTGGGTTATTTCTGCTCCTGTAAGTGACCCCTCACCCATATTCCTCTGAGTAACCCCAGTAATACTCATTAGTTCACCAAGTTGGACTTTGGTGATATCCATTCTCTAGTCTGCTGTGGGCTCCCTAATAATGAAATGGCCCCATAGGTTCATGTGTTTGAACATTTGAGTCCCAGCTGGTAGCGTCATTTGGGAAGGTTGTAGGAACTTTGGGAGGCGGAGCCTTGCAGAAGTTGGAAGTAGGTCACTTGAGACTCTATATCCTGGCCCCACTTCCTGTTCACTCACTGCTTTCCAGCTGTGTGCAGTGTGAGCAACTATCCCAGCCCTGTCTCTATGCCTTGCCCCCCTGCCATTCCCACCATGATGGACTGTATACACTAGAGATGTAAGCCAAATGAACCTCCTTAACCCCCTCCTATAGGCTCTCGGGCTGGTACTAATCACATTGCTTACAACACAACTTCCCATTCTGCTTGAGGAAAGCCAATTGGAAAACAGGGAGTTCAGACATGTCTGGAGGAAACCCAAGGAAGATGGAAGAAGCTGGCCTTGAGCTAACCCAGTGTTATACTTAGCCATGGTACCAGGGAGTCCTCCTACAGTAGTACAGAGAATGACTTCATTTTCCAAGTGGCAGCAGGTATTAGGGTTTCTTAGTCACTGTTCTGTTACTGTGAAGAGACACCATGACCACAGCAACTCTCATAAAAGAAAGCATTTAATTAGGCCTTGGTTACAGTTTCTAATGTTTAGTCCATTATTGTCACGGTGGGAAGCATGGCCGTGGGCAGGCAGGCAGGCATGGTCCTGGAGAAGGAGCTGAGAATTCCACAACTGGATCTACAGGCAGCAGGAAGAGTGACACTGGGCCTGGCTTGGGCTTTTGAAACCTCAAAGTGACACACTTCCTTCAACAAGGCCATACCTACTCCAATAAGGCCACACTTCCTGATCCTTCTCAAATACTGCCACCCCTGATGACGAAGAATTCAAATATATGAGCCTATGGGAGCCGTTCTTATTCAAACTACCAGATAGGGTATGCCTCCTCAGTTCTCAGTGGTTCCCTCACTTGTTCTGAGCCTCTGAATGGCCAAGGATGAGAAGAAGCCTGCCAGTCCAGGCCCAGGAACTGATACCACCATCCTTCTTCATCCACAGATCTCATGGACCTGGCCTGATTCCTACCTGGCTCCCTTTCTGCTGCTAAGTGTACTGTAAACAGTGTCCTCAGGTGCTCTACCAAAGCTCAGCAAGGCTCTGACTGGAAGGGAGCCCTCCAGTCTGGGGTAGAAGGACTGACTGGTTGATGTATATTTCAAACTGAAGGAATTTGCAATGCTGAATGAGTAGACTTGCCTTACTGCTTCAGGAAGGTACAGCCTCCAAACACACTGATGTCAGAAAGGGCATCAAGATATGTAGTATGCAGCCTTGGGACCAGAGCAGGGAAGGATGCTCAGTCTTCTCCATCCAGGCCTGCCTTCTCTTCTACACATGGATGGAAAGGCCTTTCCTCTCAGTAACATAGCAAATCCTAGCAGNAGATGCCCCTCCACATTAGAAAGGGGANGTTAGCTTGTCCCAAAGGTGATCCCTTTCAAATAACAAAATGTATCAGAACTGGGGCACAAAGGAACCCAAGGTATGGGAGCAAGATGAACCACAAAGAAGGGGGAGCCCGAGTGTCATAAGACGAAAGGTTCCACTGGAGTAAAAGGACTCCTAAGGTAGCTGTCGGGGTAGGCAGGAAGTGCCTGGGCCCTGGGGCCTCCTTCAGTGATTGCTTCTTGGTCTTGGTCTTTCTGCACACCCTTCAGTTCACTGAGGGATGACATGCCAGTACATATTTAGAGCTCTCAAGCTCTGGAGATTTGGGGTGATTAACATTTTTATCCTAATCTCCCTCCAGCCATTCTGGAAAAAGACAGAGAATCAAGCCCTGCACACTTTGTAGACTGAGTACAGCAATAACTGATGCTAAAGTGGGGATCGTTCTGTTTTTCTATTAAGTCTTTGCATGTAAAATCATTTATGTAATCAAAAACTGTTGATCAGCCTTGTCGTCCAACTTGGTGCTTTTTGGAGTTCCAATCCTGTACCTTAAGTTTCTTGATTGACAAAAAGGGGGANNGAGAGGGGCAGTGCAGAAATAATTTCTAAAATGAACCATGACAATGACTTCTTCCCAAATGAAATTACATCCATCCTGCCTATTCATTGCCTCTGATTTCACCTCACACATGATGGCTTCGGAGTTTAAGGTGTAAGCTAAGGAATTAGGCCTTAGTCTCCATCAACTATTCAAACCAGCACACTGAGCTCAGAGGCCTGGCTGTCCNTTCTTGAGAGTTCTGGTCATAGAGTACAATGATGCTCCTCCCCTCAAAGNCAACCTCCGCTTGAGAACACTGGCTCTCTAGGTTTCTAAGCATCAAGCATCCCTTGTTTAGCTGAGGGCCTGGCACACAGCAGGCACTCAGAGCTAAAGCTCTGCCTGAAGCCCCATGGGCATTCACTATCCACTGCCTATGTCATTAGATACCTTTCCAGTTGCTATAAGACAATATCTGGCAAAAGCAAATCAAGGTATAAAGGGATTTTTATGACTTATAGTTTGAGGATGCAGCCCATCATGGCTAGGAAGGCATGGTGACAAAAATACAAGGCAGCTGGTCACATTGCGTCTGCTGTCAGGAAGCAGAGTGACAAATGCTGGTGCTCAGCTCATNGAATGGCGCCACCCACATCCAGGGCNGGTCTTCCATCTCAACAAACATAATCTGGAAATGTCCTCACAGGCATGCCCAGAGAGTTGTCTCTTCAGTGATTCCAGATCCTGTCAAAACTGACCATCACACCATGTTACAGGGTACTTAACATGCATGCAAAGAGGAGCCCCCAGAAGCCTCTTGGAGCTGGCCTAGCTAGCATTCTCTGCCCCTATACTCCTGGAAACAGCTCAGGGCAAAGATCACCCCTACCCCACTGTCACTTCCAAATCCCTTCAGCTAGAAGACACTACCCAACAGGCAGATGACTAGGATGACAGCCAGTGTTATATTAACATACCATGGCCTCTGAGTTTGGTATGTTGATCTCTGGATCAGAAACCTTATAAGTCAGGGGCCATTAAATCCTACAATGGGCTCTTCTTTGTAGGTTACAGTTTGTGGCCTCCAGAAAAATGAAAGTGCAATGGCAAAGTGAATGGCAGGGCAAACCCCAATTGAACTCACAAGCTGATCTTTATCTCACCTTCACTGAAGTAGCTAAGCTCCAAAGAAGCCAAGGACCTCCTCACTCCCTTTCAGCTGGGAGCTCACAGCCCCGTACAGCACCAATTACTGCCATCCATCCCTCACAGCAGATGAACACTGAATACCAGCCTGCCTGCTTGCCACTGACCCACCACAGAACCCTCTAGGCCAATAGTTCTCAACCTATGGGTCGTGACCCCTTTGGGTCAAGCGACCCTTTCATAGGAATCACTTAAGACCATCAGAAAGCATAGATNTTTACATTATGATTCATAACAGTAGCAAAATTACAGGTGTGAAATAGCAACAAAAATAATTTTATGGTTGGGGGTCAACATAACATGAGGAACTGAATTAAGGGGTCGCAGCATTAGGAAGGTTGAGAACCGCTGCTTTAGGCACTTCCAGACTGAACCCTCTGCTACTTAGCTGTCTGTTCCCTGAGCAAAGCTTCTACTTTCCTGAAAAGCTGTTGCCATTGTCAGGGATCTAACCACAAGAGGATGCCTGACACAAACTGGCTGATAGAATGCCTTAATCAACAAGATTTACCTCCTGCCAACCACCCCAGGACAGCTGCTTCCACCCACNCGCCTGCCAGGCCACTGGGCTTTATGCTTTCCTTAGAGTTTATCAGATGGAAGCCTCAGTTCTGAGGTGGAAAAGCCTCTTAGGAGGTTAATAGTGAGTAGATGGGGCAATAAATGTAATGATTTAATTCTTCAAAGATGGTTAAACAGGCTGCTGTTTACCAACGTCTTAGCAGATAATTACCAACAGATAATTACGACAAGCTGCCGGAATGCAGCTGCCCCAGAAATGGCCAGGGCCCCCATCCCCTTTGCCAAGCTAAGTAAATGAGTTAGTTCCACCGAGAAATTCCACTTGAGCTGTTTTCTGGGAAAGCCAGCAGGCAGAAATTTATACCGCATGCTCTTCTTGCTCCTTCCCTCACAGAGGCTGTTTCAAGCAGCTGGACGGCCTCTGGTGTGTAACCTGCCTTCCAGAAATGCACCTCAGTCATTTTAACCCAGTTCCTCTAACAGCCTATTTCCCCCGTTGATCTAAAATTAGCAGAGCTGGGGCACTCAAGCATCCATTGCAGAAGCACATTCTGGGTCAGGTTCTGATGGAAAGGCTCAGGGGTGGGAGGGTGGATGCCAAGCATCCTGAGATTGGCAGGGAGACAGGCCTTCCAGAACACTGGATACCTGACCAGGAAGTTAGTCCCAGAGCCTGAAACAAGAAAGGAATAAGGCATGGCATTCATAGTATTTAGACCTCCTCTGTATTTCTAGCCAATGGTCCCTCTGCTCCAGACACACCCCACCCTTAGAGAGAAGCCCAACTCCAAGATCACCCTAGACCTTGCCTGTCTTCCTAGAACTGTAAGAAGCAAAGGGAGGAGGTTGCCCTGCACATCTCCCCTAGTTATATTTTTCTAGTTTTGTTTTGGAGTCAGGGTCTCATGTCAGCCAGGCTGGCCTCAAACTCTCTGTGTAGCTGAGAATTGTCTTGACCTCCTGGTCCTCTTTTTCTACCTCTCAAGTTCCGGCACTTCAGTCATGTGTCACTGTGTCCTGTATATGTGATGCTGGGGGTGGAACCCAGGGCTTCATGCATGCTAGGCAAGCACTCTATCGTCTGATTTACAACCCCACCCTTTCAGGTCCCTTTCCAATGGCTCTGCTGATTTCTCACTTGATTGATTCCTCACGTTTCTCTGTCACCATACCTCCCCATCCCTGAGACATGTCTCTTCCTCCTCCTCGGCCTCTGCTGCCCATTGGTTTATGTGGCTCTGAGGCCTCATCTGCCTGTCCTCCAGTCAGGGGGATTTTCAGATTCTACCATTGGCTGGTACTCCTCATCATGTCCTAGGGCTGGGACCCATCAGTACAGAAAGATGTTCTTTTTGATGCCCACAATACATGACATGGCATCAACTCCGTACCTGTATGCCCCATAATGCCCTTCCGAGGGGTTCTTCCACTGCAGAAATAGGGAGTTTCCTATTCCCAAGGCCACCAATGTTGTGACAGACACTCCCAGGAAGTATCTCTAACACTGAATCCAAAATGAATCCTTAACTTTGGGAAAGACCCTAACACCACAGAAGATTGTCTCCTCTTCAACAGTGATTGAGCTAGCCAATGTCCTTGGATGACTAACTCTCTCTAGGCTGAGAGTGGAATCTTTGGTCCTTCTTCACAAGCCCAGACACCCTCAGTGCTATTGCTCTCCACTGTGCAGGCAGCCCCTTGGTCTACTCTTCTCCAGGAAGGTGGTAAAGGAGGGCTGATGGACACCAACACATTCTAGCCACTCAGAAAGCAACAAGGCCCCTCCTTCTTTCACAGGCTTCTGCTCTGTCATGGCACTGAAGATATCATTCTCCCATGAGTGCTCAGATCCCGGTGACTGACTACTCACATCAGATGGGGTGGTTGATGGAGACCATCTCCTGCTCCCACCTTGGTTCTTGTCCCATGTTCCTCCAAGAATGGAGTGGGCAGTCAGTGATAAGTACAAACAGCAGGTACTTCATTGGCAACTGAGGAGTAATAACTTTAAACAGGATGAATTAACTTAAAGGCTTTGGAATGCCAACAAAAGCTAGAGTTTGCAAAGCAGGTTTGTGCCTCTGAGAAGTGTTAGCAGCTGTCTTAGGGGATTTTTTGCTGTAATGAAACACCATGACCAAAAGCAACTTGAGGAGGAAAGAGTCTATTTCTCTTATACTTCCAGGGAACAGTTTGTCACTGAGGGAAGTCAGGGCAGGAACTCAAACAGGGCAGTAACCTGGAGGCAGGAGCTGATGCAGAGGCCATGGAGGGGTGCTTCTTACTGGCTTGCTTATCGTGGTTTGCTCAGCCTGCTTTCTTATAGCATCCAGGACCGCCAGCCGTAGGTGACATCACCCACAATGAGCAGGGCCCTCCTCTATCAATCACTAATTAAGAAAACNCCCCACTGGCTTGCCTGTCTACAGCCAGATCCTATGGAGGCATTGTCTTAATTGAGGTTCCCTCCTCTCAAATGATTTTAACTTGTGTCAAGTTGATATAAAACTAGCCAGCACAGCAGCCCTCACACATTTCCAGAGCAGCAGGCCTCCAAAGTGGTCCATAGATTTCCATACCTAGAGGCCAAAAACTGCTGCTGGAATGAATTTCCATCCACAACCAAAACGTAGGGTCCCCTCAGCCTGCAATCCCTGATGCCAACTCAAGCAAGCTCCCTGCACAAGGCAGAAGCCTTAGGTAATGGGGGGCTGGGGACCCATCTCCAGTGAATGGGTCTCCAGTGAGTCTTGAAGGCAGTTGTCTCTCCCTCCTCCATCAAATTCTAATACAGCCTTTGTTCCAAAGCCCAAACTGATAGAGGGCTAGCTGGGCCCAGCTGGGCCCTGGTTGGCTGAATGTGAGCACACCGATAAGGTCAAACACTAGAATCAATCAAGAAAGAGCAGTCAAGCCAGAGCCTACTGAAAGTTGCTGAAAGTTCACAATCAGGTTTGTGGGTTTATCTCATGGATATTCCAAAACTGCCCCATGAGTTCCAGGCCCCTTGGACCNCTTGCACCCCTTGCACTTCCCTGCTTGCCAGCAGGGGCTTTCCCTCTACTTTGCAGCTGTGGCTGGATACTGAGAGTTATCAACAGCTGAATTCCCTGGCTCGAGTCTGCTGTCAGAAGACAGAAAGTATTGTCTGGGAGGCCCAATCTACCCCAGCCAAGCTCACAAAGGAGGACTTCAGGGCACTGGGGATATGACACAGCCATTAAAGTGCTTGCCTTTCCAGCATGTAGACATGAATTAGAGCCACGGATCCCATATAAAAAAGCTGGCATGGTGGTACAGTTTTATAATTCCAGCACTGAGGAGGCAGAAGTGGGCAGAACTCTGAAGCTGGTTGTCTAGCCAGTTTGGCATAATGGACTAAAGAGAGACCCTGCCTCAAAAACAAGGTGGGCAGAGTTCCTCAGGGATGACACCAAAGGTTGACCTCTGGCCTCTACATGCACGTGTACACACAAAAGAAAAGGAAATTCGAGGAGGGCTTTAACCAGAGGCGTTGGACTATTTCAAGAAAACGAAGTATAGAAGAAAGCGCGGGTATATGGGAACAGGGACCTGATGCTGGCCAAACGAGCTGCCTTCCACTCCCCTGCCGCAGCCCTAGACCTCTCTCACTGCTGTTTCCCTTTGCCTTCAGTCTCTTCCATCTCCCTTCACCTGCCAATCTCTTTGCTCAGACATTTAAACCTGACTGTCTCCCTTCCAGTGCCTTCCTCCAAGTAACCAATCCCAGATTCCTTGGAGAGAGATCTGATTGGCTCCCCTGAATCAAGCCTTCTCTCTCTTAATCCTTGTGGCCCAGCAATGGTGGGTCCAAGACTATACCTGGCTTTGGACCTCATATAGGGTGTTTGTGGGTGAACAACCCCCCTCCAAGGTAGGAGCTCTCTATACGGCTGACCAGACCCTCCATCTCTTCAGCCCATCTAGTACTTCCAGAGTACCTAATTCTGGCCTTACTTCTTCCTCAATCCTTTTTTTCTTTCCCAATAGTGGTCCCCTCAACCAATGGGATCATATTCTCATTTCAATCTGACTTCCTATATAAATATTCTTCCCCCATCCTTGAAATACTCAAGGATTGATACCCATGTCTGCTGGGTCAGACCTGAGCTTCTAACCACAGGCCTGATCCAGATGGGATGAAGTGTAGGAGCCAACCTTGAGCTCCTGCCCAGCGATCTGGCGCCTGAAAGTTCACCAACTANCTGCACTGTGACCTATTAGGATTAATATTAATTGCCAACTTGACTGTATTTAGAATCACCATGGAAACACACCTCTGGATGTGTCTGCAAGGGTATTTCTAGAAAGGTTTAGCCTAAGAGGGAAGACCCACCCTGAATNTGGGTGACATCATCCCACAGCTAGAGTTAGGGACTACTGAAATGAGAAAGTAGCTAAGCAGCAGCATTGACCACTCTGCTTCCTGACCGGGGATGCTGTAACCAGCTGCCTCAAGCTCCTGCCAGCAGGACCTCCTGCTGGCATGCACTGCGACCCTTCTTAAACTGATCTAAAATAAACTCCCTTTGTTTGNTTGTTTGTTTGTTTTCAAGACAGGGTTTCTGTGTAGCCTTGGCTCTCCTAGAACTCACTCTGTAGACCAGGCTGGCCTTGAACTCACAGAAATCCATCTGCCTCTTAAGTTTTCTTTTTTTAANACACTTTTTTCAGTTATTTTGTCATAACAAGAGGAAAAGTAACAAATACCTGGCCCTACACTTGCAATGTCCTGTTGCCTTCACACCCATAGCTGTCCCTTCTAACAGCCGTAGCCCCCGCCTGACTCCCAGCCTGACACAGGCCCTAGAGCATCCTCTTAAGCATCTCCTCTCAGTTCTGACCCAAAGAAGGCAATCATGCTCCACTTTCCAACAAAACCCAGATGTGTCACTGCCCCCTAGGGTGCACACACCTCACACACCTGAGGAACCACCCTAGAAAGCAGATAAGGACACGCATTTCCACTCCAGCTATTCCAACACTGGACAATGCTGAGCAGAGAGCTGGGCCCCTTCAACCAGAAAACAGTCCTGTATGATACAAAGGGAATCAGCCCCCACGGGGACTGCGGCTGACAGTGCTCTGATGACCAGGAGTTTGCTGGAGGATGAGGATGCTCGTCCTCCACAGCACAGCT
>LZPO01052247.1:585876-607304 GCA_001675575.1 Neotoma lepida
GTGCGCCACCACCGCCCGGCTGGCAATTCTATTCTTATCCCAGGAAAACCAGTGACATCAAGTGTGATGGCCACCACAGCACCTTTGGTTATCCTTGTCTTGGTTTTCCTTCTTCGGCTAGTGTCTACTCTCCCTACTTCTCACTTGCTTCCTGTAATCAGCTCNACCTCATCTCCCTCTCTACCCAAGTTTCAGGCCTCGCCTCCCCAAGAATCCCAACTTTGGCCTTCTGCCCACCCCAGGGCCTCAGAAGAGTCCTGGCCCCATGAGACTCCACAAATGACTGTTGCAGGAATGTTGAGAGGTTTTGTATGTCAAGTAGAGGTCCCTGTAGGGAGCCACAGGAAACTGTTAAAAATGGGCTGCCTGCCTGAGGCCTCCCTACACAGCCTGGGCTGCCTCTCCACTGAACANAGTCAACTAAGTCAGCCACACAGGGCCAGAAGGCCAGTGATGGCTCTTGTCTCTGGACCCATGAAGCTCCTGTCACTGTGACCACCACCAGACAAACATGATTCCCACCAGCCCACAAATGACTTCACTGGGGAACATNATAAGCAGGGCCGATTTTCAGTCAGAATCCAATTGGATCCTCAGTGTAACTCTTCTGAGACTGGAAAAAGAGAAAAGGTTATTCTCACANCCCCAAAACAGAGGCTCACACAGGCATACAGGCAACCCCAGGCACCCCTCCCTCAGCCCTTNCCAGAAGAATCCCTAAAAAAGATAAGTAACATCTCCAGCCTCGGAGTTTGGACCATAGGAGTACATGAACAGCAGACAGAGGCCATAAGAACCTCAGCAGGAGTCCTGGTCCCTGAGATCTGTCAGCTCAGCCAAGCCATCCCTGCCATCCCTCAGGCCTCAGTTTACCCCCAAAATGAAAGGAGGCCTTAAGCAAAGCATTCAGGGGCCACCCCTGCTCCATGGGAGACAGATGACATTCTACAGAAAGGGTGTTCATTGTTCTGGTGCCTGAGGTGGGCCATGTGCACAGGAGGGCCCTCTTGGAGAGTGACTTGGCTCTACTCTAGTTTTGTTCTAAGGTCTGCAGCAGAGAGATCTGTTTAATACGTGAAATCCATTTCCCTAACTAATGTGATCCCCAAAGCCTTGCTTCCAAGGTTATTTGTTATTTCTATATCTCCCTAGGATACAGAGCAGGAAGAATCAGTCTTATAAAACCAAAGTCCCACACAGAGCAACAGGTGTATCCAGACACTGGTCCAGGATGATTCTCTAGGGAACAAAGGAAGGAAACACAAAAGGCCTTGGCCAGCTGCTGGCTTCCATCTGTGACTTCCCTGCAGGTGCTCAGAAGGAAGTGAGTGGCACTGGCCCAGCAGGCCTCAGCNAGGGCTTTGCTTCTCTCTCTGGGCCTCGGTTTAACCAGTGATGAAGCTGGGTATCCAGGGAAAGCCTTCAGAGCCTACCAAGCTCTCAAGACTGCTTCCCAAATCACATCCCCAAGCAGATGAACATGGAATTGCAGAGCTTACTCATCCTTGGAGCCTTATCCTCCTGGACCCAGACCTGCCTCCTCAGATGTCCTCTCCTTTCTTTGTGCCACGTGAAGAAATAAGAAGCCATCACCCTCCTGTCCTGGAGCCCACATGGTAAAAGGAGAGAACCTACCCCAAAAGTGGTCCTCTGACCTCTCTGTGCATGCCACAATGTGCATATGTGTATGTGCACAAAGAGAAACACACACACACAAACAAAAATGCAAAAAAAAATTTTAAGATAATCATAAGCGTAATGGTACACAGCTCCCAGCATATAGGAAGCAGAGGTAGGCAGATCACTGTGAGTTTGATGCCACCTGATCTGCATAGTGAGTTCAGGCCAGCCAGGGCTACATAGTGAGATTCCATCTCAAGAAAAAAAAATTACACACACACACACCCAATAAATGTTTACTGGATAAGTTTGAGAATAAATAAATGAATATATGAACCTTAAAGGTATCCTGTGGTAGGGTTGGGAAGATGACAGTCAGTAAAATGCTTGCCACATAAGTGTGAGGGACGGAGTTCCATTCTCAGAACCCACATAAAAAAGCCAGCATGATGTTGCATGTTTGTGATCCCAGCACCAGACAGGTGTAGACAGGATGGTCCCTGAGGCTCACTGGTCAGCCTGCCTAGCCTACTTGGCAAGTTCCAAGCTGGTAAGACACCCTGGATGATATCTGACCCAGGCCACCTGGGGTTGTTTGCTGGTGTGTGTGTGTGTTATGTGACATTCATATACACACATGTACNAGCATGTGCCCACACATGTGCGTACACACAAATATGCACACATGCGCATACACAAACAAAAGATCAATGTCTTGTGGTAGGGAAGGAGGACGTCTGAGCATGCCCAGCAGCCATGAGAAGGCTCAAAGAAACACAATACTCATCCTAAATACTAAGCAAGTTCTTCAGGGATATGCTGGGATATGGATATGTGCAATTAATCAGTTCTCCGTGGAGTTCATGACCCAGAAAAAATTAAGAATTGCTTCTTTAAGGCTTCAGATGCAGTGATTAATGAAGAAGCTAAACAATCCTGATTTGTTTCCCATGGCCAAATTCTGGCTCATATGGATGAGGCTGGGGTCAGACGTTCAGTTCAAGCATGATGTCTGCAACACGAGGAATGTGGAGCCCTGAGCTTCCTTCACCGGGTCTCCCAGGGCAGTTAGCTTCCCAGGGCAGCAGATCCTAAGGAAGGTAAGCCATGTGGATCTGTGATAGCCCTTCAAAGGGTCATCAATTCTCACCCCAGCCAGGCAGGGGGAGGATGCCTGAAAGAGGTGTGGAGAAGGGTCCCTTCAGACCACTCCAACCCCTAGAGCAGCGGGGTGGTGATGGAGTCCCCTGTCGTGTGTTAAGGCAGAGGAGGAGAGTGAGGGCGGGAGAAATGGGTCTCCCATCTGCTCTGTTCAGCACCAAAGGGAACAAGTGTTTCTGGGGACTCATGAATCTTCTTAGTTTCCCTAGACTCCAAAAATCATTAGACCACAAGGAAGTATTCTGAATGCTGAAAGAAATTTGAAATATAGCTTTGTCAATCCAAACTGGAAAAGACGATGTGTCCTCTGACAGCGAAAGAATATGGCCTGATATGTGGCTCTCTGGGATGTGCTCAGATGTCCAACATATATTAGGGAAGAGAAGCACCTAGTCAGACATTCTCATCCTCAAGAAGCCTATACAAACCTCAGCCAAGCAGCAGGCAAGAGGCTGGGATAACTCCTGGAAACAGGATGGGCGGGGGGGGGGGTAACTAGCCATTTTCATCAGAGACAGGGCCATGTAGAAAGTGCAACTTAGCTGTTAGCACTGCTGAAAAAGAATCTACCACGGAGGTAGATAGAAATCAGGGTGAACACTCTAGAAGGATTATCAAAAGGAATGTGTCTATCCTTCATATAGTAATCTATTGTTGATGAACAATGTACCCCAAAGCAGAGACTTAAAACAACACACACTGTGCTCAGAACCGNNGGGGNGACTTANCAGGTGTTCTCCCTTGAGGACCCTCACAACTACAAACACAAGTGGAGGCCCAGCTCAGGGAGAATCCTCTCCCTGTCCCCTCTCATAGCTAATGAAATATGTTGTTGGACCAAGGCCACCTTCAATCATGGCCACATGGGCCCACCATAGAGCAGCTCACAACAATGACTGTCCACTGCAAACAAACAAGAGACCAGGAATAAGATGCAAGCCACTGCTCTTGGTGCTCTAATCCTGAAGTCATCATCATCTCATCACTTTGTCACCTTCTGTGCATCAGAAGTCACTACATCTCAGCACATACTCAAGGGGAAAGGATTGCACAAACCAGGGGACACCTGCAAGAGGAGAGTGTTTTACATGACACCTACCAACCCTTGAACCCAATGGCACCACTTGTTGGAAGGATTCCTAAAAGAAATCATCTCCAGAGGGCTAGAAAAATAACTCAATCAGTAAAATGTTTGCTATGCAAGCATGAAGACCTTACTTCCATCTCCAGAGCTCACATTAAGAGAGAGTCCCCCGACTGGGTAGGTGGAAACAGGCAGAAACCCTAGGCCAGCCAATCTAGCCTATTTGGCAAGCTCCATTGAGAGGCCCTGTCTCAAAAAACAAGGTGGAAAGCTCCTGAGAAATAATCCCTGAGGTTGAGCTGTGTCCTTAGGCACANAAACACATATAATGAAATAATGAGATGNGTACAGACACATAGATAATATTGCTGTTTAAAACAACTTGCAAGTGAAACCCATCTGGGATGGCTAATTTGATTACTACCCAGTCACCAAAACAGACCCAGAGAAATATTTAAGTACAAAAGAAAGCACTTCCAAGTTAAAAATGCTGAACTCAGGGGGCTGAAGAGATGGCTCAGTAGTTAGCAGAACTTGCTGCAGAACCATGAGGATCCGAGTTCAGATCCCAACACTCACACAAGCTGAATGCTGTCTTGCAGGTACCTGTAACTCCATCACTGGGGCGGAGGAGAAACAGGCTTGCTGGCTACCAGCCTGCTGAGGAAAAAAAAAAACCAAAAACCTGTGAGATCTAGGTTCAAAAATAAGGAGTGAGGCAGAGAATGATAGAGAATGTCTGATACCTTCTGAGAGCAAGCATAGCTGAACGAACACACACACACACACACACACACACACACACGCACACCAAATCATTGCAATGTGAATCTAATTTTCAAATAGAGAGAGAAAAATATAAAAGAAGCATCTACTTTTAAACATTTGGGGAGTAAGGTTGAAGAACAGGACTACATATGATTTTAATTTCCTTTTTATTTCCTGTGTCTTCATAATTTGTATAATAACCATGTACTTTTTTACTATAAGAAAAGAAAAATGCTTTTTTATTTTTTTAAGGTTCCCATTCTCTTAGGCAGATGTACAGAAGAAAGTACTGTGCTTTCTTCTGCATACCTAACTGGAAAATAAGAGGAAAGCTAGAACATGACCCCGCACCTCAAGTGAAGAGCAGCTAACCAGTGGGGCACTGTGGCTAAGGAATAAAAGAGGATCACACCTCTGGCCATAGCATGGCACCACTGTGCACACCAACAATGCAGCTCCGTGAATATGCAGCTTAGTAGGCAGACACCCTTGGGTTAGGGAAACTTAGAAAAAGCTGATCATCTCTCTAGGCAGGCATGGCCCCAATTCAGGATGCACGGCTTGGCCAGCAGTGTGTGCTGGATGTCAGCCCTAAGGCCTCAGCTCCTCCTTGTCCTTGTCCTGTCTGTCTTTACCTGCCTCAGAAANCCATCCCAGCCAGAAAAGCCTCTGATTCTCACTATGAGAGGCAAGTTGGCAAAAATGTAGTTTCTTTGCACTGGTCTCATGCATTACCATGCTGTGCCCACCCCTACCTAGGGAGAAAGCNGTTAGAAATACTGCTTCATAGAAAAGGATAAACCTGTTAAATGTGTTCCCAGTCTAAGACCAAGGGTTTGAGGATAAGGTCCCCAAGTCCTCTCCAGGGACCCTGCCTTCCTGTGCAAGCCTGGCCTAGGATGACAATCCCTACTTCCCATGCCCTGTCCCTCATCACTGTGCTGGGCCTATTTCACACAGCTGCGCCCTCCCCTGCAGGGCTTCCTGGACACTGGGTCTGACCTGAGCCTCTGTCCCTTTTACCTCCTCCATCCAGAGGAGAAGTTGTAAATAGGACTTGGGTGCAGGGATCACTAGCTGTCCTCTGGGGTGTCATGTCTCGGATGTTTACTTTATGCCAGATGTAGCAACTCATTTAGCCTTGATTTTTCAATCAGAGGCATGAGTCACATAGCAGTAGTGAATTGTCTTAGGCCTTGNGGCCAAGAAAAGAGCAGCAGGCTGGGATTCCAGCCTCATCTGATTTGCCCATGAGATTCAAACTGTATCTAATTAGTCCACTGTACCTCTTCCCATTCCCCAGAAAGAGGGAAAATGGAGACATGGGCAACATTAGAACACCCGCACAACTTTATTTGTGCATGGCATGTAATAACTTAAGAGCTAGCAGGGTAGATGGAAAATCCCAGCTGGGTGTGTCTCCAGGGAGAGACTGGGAAATGACCTGACCAACAGAATGCAGAGGGCCACCTGAGGTTGATCCAGCATCCACCAGCAAACCCGCTGGCAAAAATCCTCTGTTGGCTGCAAGTCTACTTACCTGATTTGTCAGTTAGAGAGACTGGAAAGATCACCGCAATGAAGGCCGTGGCTCTTGCAACACACAGCAGCCTTGTATTGCTGGGCCACTCACCCAGCCATCCCAGACCTGTGTCCATGTTCCAAGCTTTCAGGACACAGACTTAGGGTTCATGGCTTGGACGAAGCAGTCACTCCATCCCTCCATGTGGACAGTCAGTGGGCAGGTGGGAGCTGGCAAGGGCTTGAAAGAAACATTATGAAAAATGCTTGATGGTCCAACGTGGCAAGAGAAGGAAAAGCTACTGCTTCATACCAGCCTTAGAGACAAGATCCCACCCAGGGCAGCCATCTTGGCTTCCCAGCATGCCCTGGGTCAGAAAATTCCAATCAGCTCAGCCTAAGCTCATTGAGAGATGATGAAGGGGAGAGATAGGGAAGAGGGAAAAGGACCAGATGTTTAAAGCACATAGCTTGTTAGGTGTATTGATTGATGTTACTCTCTTTATCTTCCTACAGCCCTAGGAAGTATGCAAGCAGGCTCTCCCTATTTCTCAAAGAGGGGATTGGAACTCTAAACCAAGGGCCATGTCACCCCATTCTAAAGGGAAGTTTCCTAATGCCTTCAGGGATGACCTCAAATAAGCAGATCTGCCTTGAGGTTCACTACCCAGTACTCCACGACCCATCCAGGTGCCCTACAGACTGAGGCCCAGTGAGTAATTGAACACAGCTTAAAGGAACCAAAACGGGAAACATTAGTCCCAGAGTCTGCCCAGATCCCCACCCTAGCAGCAATGTCTTGGCATCTGAGCCCCTTGGGAGCCAGTACTTCTGCACATACCCTGGGCTGCCCCTGTNACTGTGTCCTCTCACACCACCAAGCGCTGAAAGTCAACTTGATCTGTATTTTCGGAGCTGTTCACCATTCCCAATAACCTGCATCTCTAAGGACTTGCAAACANTGTCTGGATGGAGGTGAACTTGAACCTTGGATCTCCTGTACTTGACCTGCTCCAGGATGGCAAAGTCCTCTCGTGAGATCTACACTTACACAGCCACTCTAGCAAGCCAGAGGGGTGCTGTTGTGGCTTTCAGAGCCCAACACTCACTTCTCCATACTCTTGGAGAAAGAAGATTCCCTAAGGTGAACTCACCATAGGCCAGGGACTGGATGGCTTTATATACAGTTAATCTGATAATGAAAGGATGGTTGAGGGGTGTTGTTTTCCCATTTACAGTGGAGAAGGTTTAGGCCCAAGGACCAGCTAGTCAGGACTGGGATCAGAGCCTCTGTACCCCTCCTCCACACCATGGCCTTTTCTGCTGCCCAGAGAACTGCCCACAGAGGTAGAGGAAGCTCCTGCTGCCAGTATCCCTCAGGCAGCTTGGATGCAAGCTGGTCCTTGGTCCCTTCAGGATGAAGGTCTAAGATCTAAAGAGAGATCAAAGTGTATAAGGGCATCAGTAACTCAAACTTGGCAATGCCATGGGATCCCATTGTTTGTGTTCATTGCNCAAGGAAGCTAAGGCAGCAAGCCTTGGCTTAGGACATACACACAGTGACAGCTTCCAGGAAGAAGGAGCAACCAGCTTAACTTCAGGAGGCAGGAGGTGCTAAAAGCCACCTGGAGCCCTCTTTCTCCATCCCTTCCTTGCATAGACATGAAGAAGCTAAATCCATTTCAGGACATCCAATGTGACCTGGCTGATTAAAATATGACCGACCCACTTGTCAGACCATCTTATTCCAGGCACTGTTCAGCTTGTCCTTCTCTGCCCCTCCCCCGCAACAGGTGACTCCCATCTCAGGTAGCTCCCATTCTCTCTGTCTTTATTTCTCCATCTGCGTGCTTGAGGTAAAAGAGCTGGTTCTCAGCAGCTCCGTCTAAAAGGATGTTGGCTCTGGACCCAATTAGGAGAAATCAATTACAGACTACGGCCGCCCCCTCTGGCACCACTCTACCAGACCGGGTTCCCATCCGCCTGTCATCCTCCACAGCAACCACTTACAGAATTACCAAGGAGCCAGCAGCAGATCAAGACAGGAGGAAATGGCACCAGCCCACGGAACAAAATGGATTTGAACTTCAAATAGAATTCCAACCTCTTCCCATGGGCAGATTCTTATCATTTTTATTTAAACCCACTGCGAAGGAGCACATGGACAGTGGCTCACTTCTGCTCCTGGTATACAACAAGGCTGACCTTGAACTTCTGACCCTCCTGCCTCCACCTCTAGAGTGTGAAATTACAGGCGTGAGCGCTCCCAACCACAGGGCTACCCAGAGGAAGGTGACTGGGACCTGAGCTGGGGAGAAGGGAAAGTGGGACAGACTGGGATAGCTGGGCTTTGGGAAACTACTGTTNTCTGTTTTTATGTGTTTTAAGCTGTTTAAACTTTACAACAAAACAAAACTGTACTTATTCATGAATTTGGTAGCCAAAAAAAAAAGGGGCTTTTTTAAAAAATGCAAAACTGCAACCCCTAGGACAAGAAGCCACCACCAGCCCTAACAATACACACTGCTGTGGACAGTGTGTCCCTGGCTTGGGTCTGAAGGAAGGGAGGGGATCCCTCTGTCTTTATGGGGGTCTTGAGAGAAAATGGTGGAGAGATAATGAGGGAACTTAGTTAGCAGGAGGTGTTTCTGGGACCAGGGACTTCTTGCACAATGAATGGGACAGTGGCAGGTTGGGACAGTGCCTCCCAGTTCACAGGAAGTCATCTTTAGGTCCACACCACACATTCCTCTTGCTCTCAAAAGAAGCCAGTCAGACAAGAGTGTGGGTTTGTGACCCCAGGGTCTGCACTCCCTCGCTGGATTTGGAAATTGAACTGCTATGTTCCGCTCCAGTCTGCTCTTCCAGCAAGTGGGGGGAAAAGCCTCAGGAGTATCTTTGCAACACAGTAAAAGAAGAGACAGTGGGGGTGCTGGCAGTGCCCTGGCCCCTGTTAGGGTCCCCACCAATGTTTTCAGAGGACACCTGCCATTAGGCACCACATGCCTGGATAGCTCTTTGGGCATCAGAACTAAGGACCAAAGGCCCTTTAGGAAAGCAATGCCTGTTTGCTTTTGCAGTGAGCAGACCAACTAAAAGAAATGAAATCGAAGCCAATACCAGGGCTTTCTGGAGTCTCTTCCAAGGCACCTGACTCAGCAGTGATGCAAATGTGAAGAGAGGCAGCTTCTTCCCAGCCCCAGAAACCAGAGCACAGTAAAGGTTTTATTGGATGTTGGTCTGTAGGGATAGCCTCGATGGGGTCATGGGGCAACAAAAGTCCCTCAGTGAGGAGAGAGTCTGCACACAGCAAGTGCCAGTGGAACCTCCATGATAGGCCCAGCAGGATCAGAACCGGGGACTCTAGAGAACCTAGAGTTCAGCCCACAGTGCAGAGGTATAACAGATCCTAACAGCAGTGATTGTGGGCACAGTGTGTGCATGCTGTGTGCCTGCTACATGCTCCTTTATGAGGTGACTATAACCTCTTCCGTGTACACGCTGTGTGCCTGCTACATGCTCCTTTATGAGGTGACTATAACCTCTTCTAAGCTGAGGTTCAGCGAGATTAAGGAACTTGCCCCAGACCAGTCAGGATATGGCAGGGGCTGAGGCTTTAATCTAGATTCCCTTTTTTAAAGATTTATTTTCCTTTTAATTATAAGTATACCTGCATGTCTGTGTGGGGGTATGGGTATATGTGAGTGGAACTGCCCACTGAGCCCAGAATAGGGCATTGGATCCCCTAAAGCAGGAGTCACAAGTGGTTGTGAGTTGACCAACGTGGGTGCTAGGAATTTAACTCCAGCCCTCTGCAAGAGCAGCAAGCACTCTTAGTCCCTGAGCCATCTCTCTAGCCCAGTGAAGCCAGATTTTTAACTGATCTCCTTTAGACCCTTCCCAGGGGAACATTGCCAGCTGGAGGGCTGCNCGCTGTGCCAGAAGATGGTTGCTGAATCTTTGGCTCCCACCAGCCCCACTGTGGGTAGCATTAGCATTACAGGAAGGGTCCAGCTGGGCTTGGCTGCAAGGGTCCTTGGCCAATCCAGGACTGCAAAGGTGTCCCAATATCATCCAATCTCTATATCACCCCCAACTGCCTCTCTGGCACATAGTAGGTGTTCAGAAAATGATTCCAGATGAACACATGGTCCCATGGCTATTTCTAACACACAGCTCCNCGGAGTCCAGCTTTCCCCTTCCAGCCACATTGAAAGACAAAATGGCTCTCCAAATATTTGCATGATTGTAATCCATCTTGAAACTGAGATGTGTTTCCCCAAATTACCCACTGTGTCTGGTTTCAAAGAAGTTGCATTCTTGTAGACTTTAGCTTCAAGATAGAACATGTCAGATCCTGACAGTGAAAATGAAAGGTGCCCCGGATGCTTGAAAAGATAGTAGCTGAGCCTGACAGCTTACCCNCCTAGGATGAGGCCTCAGTCAAAGCCAAGCCCCCAGACAGCTCCTGCAAGGCGCCAGCCACTAGGCCCGTCATTCTTTTCATTAACCTGGAAATTGATTCAATAAATCTCATGACTACTGATGTTCTGATACCCAAGATGTGAGTCTACTTATTCAAGCCCATATCATGGGCTGGGGAGACGGCTCAGTAGGTAAAGTGATTGCCATGCAAGCAAGAGGACCTGAGTTCAATCCCTGGAACCGACCTAAAAAAGAATGGGCATGATGGCATATACTTGTAATCTCAGAGGGACAGGCAAAGACAGGCAGATCTCAGGGTCCTAACACTCTAGCCAACCTAACATAATCAGATAGTTCAGGACAGTGAGATACCTTGTCTCAAAAACAAGGTAGACAGCTCCTGAGGAATAGCACCTGAGGTTGATGTCTGGCCTCCACATGCATAGACACTACCTGAACCAACACACACACACACACACACACACACACACACACACACACACACACACACACACACACACGTTTGAGTGAGACACAACCTCCTTAGTCTCAGGCANAGAGCAAGTGAGAGAGAGGAGAGAGAGAGAGAGAGAGAGAGACTGAGAGAGAAAGAAGACACACACAGGGGAGGCAGGGGGAGACAGAGAACCTACCACCACAATATTGTTCCTGTCCCTGGAGACAGGCTCATGGGTGAGTTTTGTTTCAGAAATCAAAAGGGNATGTGTCAATAGGGACCTATAGCTAGCCCCTCTAGATAGCATTCAGTCCAGTTGCAGGGATGACAGGAGTTGGGAACAGGAAGATGCTTGTGAAATATAGGTGGTCAAGTGAGGAGAAGCCCCAGGATTTTGGATGAGAGAAGCTTAGGTGGGGTGGGTTGCAAACCCTAAACCGGGAGCAGGTACAATCAAAGATGTCCCTCTGTGTAGTTGCCACCTCTCTGGGGTGGTCATCATCTTGACTTGGTTACAAACTGATCCCTAGCCTACAGGCTCCACTAGGGACAGGATCCTGTGTCCATCCCAGACCTGGCATGGTAAGAATGTGCAGAGAAAGCTGTGAGTAGGCTCAGCATTGGTCTGTGAGGAAGCCTTAGGAGCAAATCCAGAAGACACACATCTGCATTGGCTTAGAGGGGGACTCTACAGGGACATACACCTGAGAGCAAGATGGGCTGAGCCCGAGTTCTGTCCACACTGCCATCTACCTGACCTTGAGGAAGTACTTAGCCTCTGATAGCTTCAGCTTTCTTGGCTCTTACAGTGACTTGCAGTTGGATTCAACGCTGCAGAGCTCGGTGAGATGGAGTAAATGATCACAATGGTCAGAAGGCACTGCTGTTGATTCATGGTTCAATTGCTGGCATCATGGCCACTGTACCCTCTCACCTTCTATACCATGCCTGCCAAAGTTCCTACTTAAAGAAACCTTGATACCTGTATAGGTCGGTGTCCCCAAATGCTTGGGAGGGGAGGGGACTGTACAGCATGGGGATCACTGGGACACATTCCTCCACCCCATCCTCTCCAGGAACACTTTTCCTTAGAGTCTGTGGTAATCCACATATAATAACAATGGGTGCAAGGAGGCACTGGAGACGAGCAAGGGCCCAGTGGGGTGGTTGCAGTGGGGAAAGGCACTAAGGGACCTTCTGCATCTCAGAGATTTGTTTCTGAAAGTGTTGATGCCTCCTCCAAGACAGAACCTAAGGTACAGATAGACACCATCTTTCCTCAAGAATGGATAACGTTCCCTGAGAGAAACAGAGCCCCATCCCCAGACATCCCACAGGGCCAGCAGGGCCCACTCTCTCCTTAGCCCTTTGAGAGGCCTCCTAGCTGGTCCTGTGGGATTCATTCTTCATTGGTGCCCTCTTGTGGCTGGGTGCTTGCTGTGAGTGAAGAACTTACTAGTACTCAGCATTTGCTTCCACTCCAGGGCAGTAGGGGAAGCAGGACACCCTCTTTTTTTTTAAGACAAGGAAATTAAGGAATTGAAAAGTGAAATGACTCCCCATGCAGACCTTGCCTGGCCTTGTTGCCCTCAATCAAGTTGCTGATGGATGACAAAGNGGAGACAGGCCAAGCTGGGACCTGAAGGGCCCAGTACATGTCTACCTGTGGAGCACCTAATGGGACAGAGTCTGTCTGGCTGAGCCTCCCTCAGGGGAAGGAATCAGAGATGGATTGCCCTGGAAAATGGTACCTACTATCCTGGCAGTGAGAGGGTCCAGGGCTAAGAGGAGAAAGTATCACCTCAGGGTGCCAAAGCCATCAGGAAGGAACTCAAGGTACCCAGGTATACCCGAAAACCAGACACACAGATAGGAGCTACCTAGGCTCTGTATCAAACATTTAGGGGTATGTGTAGACCAAAAGCATGTGTAGTCTCCCTAAAATGCAAATCTCACCAGCTGGCTTCTGCTCTATCTCACAGCCTCCCTCCCAATGTTCTGATTCAAGTTTAGGGTGAAGTTGGTGCCAAACAAGAGCCAAGTGGTAACATAGAAACATAAAAACCCAGCAGATTTCAAAGGGGTGACTCCTGGTACCACCAGATAGGAGAACGGGGTTCGGATGGGAGCAGACTGGCCCTGGTGGATGGCTCTGCCCTGTTGCTGGCATGTGACCCTGGCAGAATACCTCTTCTACACCCACCACAGCTTCTCCTAGACCCTTGGGATGATCACAAAGAGAAGCATGGCCCATGTTGCCATGCAGTACCTACTAATACCAATTGAATAATAATAAGAGAGGTTGAATTACCTTTGTGACCCAAGGCTGGTCAGTGCTCTCTCTAGGGCTAGTGCTCTAGAGGAGAGAGAAAGAGGGAGAGAGAGAGAGAGAGAGAGAGAGAGAGAGAGAGAGAGAGAGAGAGAGAGAGAGAGAGCAGTAAATTTGATTTAGACACCTAATCCCATTTAAAATTACTTTGGCAATAAATCCACCACTCTCCCTGAAGCACATTTCAGTGGCAGTGACATCATGGGATGAGCAGTCACCTCCACCCTGCCAGGTTAGCACAGTGTATGCACAGGGGAGGTGCCCAGAGGCCCAGGCCCACACAGGTAACAGCTCCTTCTCAAGCTCACAGACGACTTGCCACCAGCTGTTTAATGAGCCAGCCTCAGTCAGCTCCTTTGTCGGCCCAGTGGTAGTCCTGTATCAGTGTGAGCACCTGGGGGGTGCAGATCCCTAAGTCCTGTATCAGTGTGAACACCTATGGGGGTGCAGATCCCTAAGTCCTGTATCAGTCTGAGCACCCAGGGGGGTGCAGATCCCTAAGTCCTGTATCAGTCTGAGCACCCAGCGGGGTGCAGATTCCTAAGTCCTGTATCAGTCTGAGCACCCAGGGGGTGCAGATTCCTAGAAAAGCTCTCAATGCTGCATTTCTGACTCTAAATGGAACATCTTGTTGGGTCTTGATGAGGGACAAGGAGGCACAGTGGGGGTCTTTCCCTTGGACAGGATTCCAGGATGGAATCTGAAGCAAGCCTGCCTCTGACATGGAGAGGATGCTCAGGACACTCCCCAGATCCTGGAGTTGCTGGGGTTTAAAACATGGCTAAGCTCTGAGACTAAGCAATCAGATTTAGAGCCCAGATTGGCCACTTACCAATAGGGAGTCCTCAGTAAGTTTCTGAACCCTTAGGGGCCCCATGCCTCACTTGAGTAGTAAAGATGAAGGCAACTGCATTTAGGAGTAGAAATGATAGAGTTGGACATGTCTGGAATTTGCCACCAGGATGGTCTCATGTCATCTATCATCCAGGACCACAGGATGGTCAGTACAGCAAGAAGTGTTTCCTCCCCAGGTGCAGACATCCTTAGAAAGTTACACATACACACACACACACACACACACACACACACACACACAAAACACCTACAGGTATACTGACGTATACACATACACTCACAGACTCACATACAAACATACTAGTACCCAGTGACTCATATATACACTTCCATACACGTGCAATAATACTCATGGTCTCACTGACACACACAGATACTTAGCCTTGCTGACATACAAACACAGACTCTCATGGACTCAGAAACACATGCCACATGCACAGTAATATACATAGACACAGAAGACTCACTGATGTTCAGACATACTGAATGTATATGTCACATCTTACACAACTGTATTGACACCCACAGACTCAGGGACATAGGGGTACACACACACACACACACACACACAAACCACTGAGGTACAGATACCTCACTTTCACACATAGAGACTTTCACACCCAATGGACCAAGTGGGGCTTTGACATGGGTGAATGGATGTTGCCACTGAGGCAAGGTCACTAGAGCCAAGGTCAGAGTTTACATATGTGGACACTTACCACATCCCTGAACCCACTCCATCTCAGTCACCACCCCAAGCTGAGCGCNGGATCTGAGAAGTTCTTAGTCTCACACACTTANAACATTAGCAACACTTGGAGGTACCATGGCTTGGGTTCATGACCTCNTCAAAATGTCCCTGTGTCAAAGGACTGAGAAGGAACTACCCTGTGTCCTGATACAGGGACACATCCCAGAGCCTCACTCACTGCCCTGAGCCACTCTCCATCTGGAAAAGCTTTGAAGCTGACATTTAAATGTCAGCCATCAGAGGCCCATCAGCCCTACAGCTGTGGGCCTCAACCCCTAGAAACCAGGGGGGAACAATAGCAGAATGAGAGGCTGCCCTTGGCTCCTCAGGGGTCCCTCCCTGCCCAGACGTGCCCTCCCTAGGTTCCACCCTATAAGGTGGTCGTGGGCCACAGCACAGCAGGCAGCTCCAAATCAGCACTGTAGCCTGGACCTTCATAGTTCCCTAAAGTCAGGCCTGCAGGCCCTGGGGCTCCCAGCCAGAGGAACTGAACCCCGGCACATGGAGACTAGTGTAGGGAGGAAGTATAATCACACAGAATCACCATAAGATAATAGGGAACACAGGGCTTTATGCCCTGTGCTGGTGTCAGAAGGTCTGGGTGTTTGTGGCAAGGCAGGCAGGCCTGAGATCTGGGACCCAGCGAGGTTAAGTGGAACGAGGCTAATAACTCCACTTAGCAGGAATTGCTACAGACTATAAATGGCAGCTCAGCTTGTGGCTGTTTGAGGAGCAGCCAGCAGGGTACCTACCTACCTTAGCTGCCCCTGTCTAGCTCCTCTACCCTTCCCCTCCAGCCAGCATCCTGTCAGAAGCTGATCACATAGGGACATCTCCTATTACCCTTTATTCCTCATCCTTGTATCACCAAGTCCCCTGGACCACTTGTGCCAGAACTTTACCTATATACATGCACTTCCCACCGTAAGATCCTGGGCTAAACCAGCTGCTCTGTGAGTTATGGATCATATCTTGCAGGCCAGGAATCCAGGCAATGCAGAGCTGGAAGCTCGTTGCTACCCCACAGTGTAGGCGCCCCAGCTGGTGGGATCCCAAAANCNGCATCACAAGTCATCTAAACTACTGCTGTCAGTGGAGACCTCAGTGGACCCCTGATGTGAATATGAGGCCATCCTGCAGCCTAACTTCCTCCAGCATGCAGTCACGCGGGCACAGACAGCTTTCTCTGAGTGGACACTCAGGGCTTCAAAGGGGAGTGTCCTGAGTGACCCAGGCTCTCTCCTGAGAGAGTTGGCCCAAATCCAAGGGGAGCAGACATCAACACCACCTCATTAGGAAGTGTCAAAGAATGTGTGGGCATATTTTTGAGCCATCTTTCACTCAGAAATGCCTCCAGAGGTGCTATGTACTCCTTGCCCTCCCTACTTCTTTCTCGGGCTCAGCTGCTTGCCTCCTAAAAGACTTGATCCTAGCCCAGAGGCTGGGAAAACAAACCCATTTCTGGCTGTCTGCCTCTGGCCCTGCCCTTCCAAGTCACCCACCATCAACAGGGAGGTCACAACAGCAGCAAATCCCGTAACTCTGGGACTCACAGCAGCCTACCACAAAGCAGGATATAGGGTTGAACTACCTGAGGGGCAGCATTGGTTACTGTGCCTGCAGCGCCCTCTGCCTCTGCCCCAGCCACATTGCGTTCTAAGTCCTCTACTCCCTCCTGCTCTGCTGTCTTTGTTTCTGCTAGTTTTCCAACCTGTAGTATCCTTTCTTCTTCTTCTTCTGAAGGAACTCTAGAAAATTCATGTTCACCCTTCAAAACCCAGTTGCAATGTCACCGCCTCTGTGATGCCAGCCTCAATACATGTATGAGCATAACACAGATGTAGGCTGATGGCTCTTAATCTTGGCGGCATGCTAGTTAAAGGAGGCTCTGGTCACTGTCCTAACTAACTCCATCTTGGCTCTCTTTGGCTCTGTGCTTGCTTCTTTCACCTTTCCTCTTGAGTTACCTGGGATTCCAGGGACAGAAGGACTCATCCGTAAACACACCTGCAACATGGAACTGATGGGACACCAAGCAATGATGAGCCCGCAGGACAGATGCCTCCCAAATAGGGCCAATTGTCAAAGCAGGCATTATCTCATTGAGAACCAGAGAGTCCTGCCCCCACCCCAAGCAGTGACAGCCAGAAGACTTCTCCAGGCCACCTTGCAGCACCAGATCTGAGGTGATGACCAGCCAGATCCCATCCGCTAGCTCTGCTTAATCATACAGACTTCTCACCCAGCTCTACAGAAACCTAAAGTTCATGTCCAGGGGTCAGTTGGCCCCTTTAATATTCTTCCCTATGCAGCCACATTGATTAAATCTCTCTGCTTTCACCATCATGATCTCTATAATTGGCATATTGGGATAGGCAGCCGAGTCCAGCCTGTTAGGGATGCAGGAGGCAGGACTTTTGCTCTAAAATTTTGGTTAGAAAGGAGGGTTTTTTAATTTTTTAAAATTTTTATACGTGTGTATGANTGTTTGCCTGCATGTATATGTGTATGTGTCACATGCGTTAAGTGCCCACAGAGGCCACAAGATGGCACTGGATCTCCCGGAACTGGAGTTACAGGTGGTTGTGAGCTGCCATGCGGGTGCTGGGAACCAAAGCCAGGTCAGCTATCGAAGCCATATGCTCTCTTAATCATTGAGCCATCTCTCCAGCCTCAGCTGGGAAGATTTAACATATACTGGTGACAAGGTGCCAATNTGTGACATTCTGATTCAGGACATAGGGACTGCCTCAGATGAGGCAGGGACCCTCAAAACTACCTCAGAAGAGTCTATGCAGCTGAGGCTGGGAAGACCAATGGCTCACAGTGTCACGCATAACAACCACTTGAGGAATTTTCAAGGCATGCACATCTTTCCCCCAGGATCCTCCACTCAAGCCTATCAGCTCAGAATCTATAGAGGTNAGGTCCAGATCACAGCCTGGATACCTTATAAACCTCCCCAGGGTNTCCCAGCATGCTGCCAGGGTGGAGAAAACTGGGCTGAATCCTAGCTCCCATTCAAAATCATGTCATCCCACTGCTGGGGAGAAGGAGACAGTCAGGTCCCTGGGTGCTCACTGTCCATCCAGTCTAGACTATGTGGTGAATTTTAGGACAATAAAAGACCCTGTGTCAAAAAGGAAAAGGTGGATGGTACCCGAGGAACAACACCAAAGTTAATTTGTTCTCTTTACTCAGGTATATAAAGGTGTAGCCCCCACCCCACGCCACCCCACCCACACAACATCTGATACATAGCAACTGCCAAATGAAAGTGTGATGCATTGATT
Source organism: Neotoma lepida (assembly GCA_001675575.1). Lineage (NCBI taxonomy): Eukaryota > Metazoa > Chordata > Mammalia > Rodentia > Cricetidae > Neotoma > Neotoma lepida. The sequence goes on from LZPO01052247.1 coordinate 604,141, forward strand.
TTGAGATTATATCTGAAACAAGGACTTCTTCAAAGTGCTTTAAATTTAGCTGATATGCCTTAAGATTATAATTTTTAAAGTATGAAATCTTTATTCTAGTTATTGGATGATTTATATAGTGTAACATTATTTTGAGGAACTGCTAATATTTCTAGGTCNCCATTGTATTATAGTTAATAAAGTCCTGTGAATGAAAAAAAAAATCATGTCATTTNGACATAACTCAGAACCTCCATTTAACCTTCACCCTGTAAATGACCCTTATCCCAGTGTGAACCAGGTCACAAGCCTTTGGTTTTACTGAGAATGTCACAAGAGAGTCTCTGCTTCTAACACTATTAAATGAATGTGAAAGATGAATAATTTGAAGATTGGTTCCAAGCACATAATAGATGCTCAGGAAGTACTGAGTGAATGAACTCGTTAGTTGANCCNTTGACCTCTACTTCCTCATGACACAAAATACTTCCTTCCCTCATGAGACCGAGTTCCTTGAAGACAAGTTGGGGACCTAGACCCAAGATGAATCAAGGGATCCATGAACATCCTACATAGTCCTCCTGGCTAGCTCTTCATGCTCTAGGTGTGCAATGGGTTTAAAAGAGAAAAAAGCTCACACATCACTTCTGCTAGAAGGAAGGTGATGTTACAGTTTAATCACGTAACTCATTAATCAGCTCACCTAAGTTGTTATGCATTTTGGAGGCTTTTCCGTTCACAGTGACCCAGAGGTCCCTAGCTACATATATACTGGGACTTCAGGCCCTGTTCAGTGCCACTGTAATACCCAGACTCAGTTTCCCTAAAGAGCCCCGTAAGGATGTAGCCTCTTCTCTGGGACCAGAAAGGCAGACAGAACCATAGTCCTTGCTTCACTCCAGCTGTGATTGCAACTGATCTGGTGCCCTGATTACAAAATCCATCCTGCCTCACCCCCACCCCAATTCCTGCAGCTGAAGCACAGAGAAAGTAACCCCCAGTGTGAGACTGAGGGTGCTGGAGTCTGGAATCTTCCTAGCTGTTTAACCAGCGCCAATCAAGCCTGTGAGCCCAGGCTCAGATGATGTTAACAGCAGTGGCTGCCCCGAAAGGCCATTATTCTGTGAGAATGAAATGATGGCTATGGAGTCTAATGCAGACCTAGCTCAGAGAAAGGATTCAGGATTTGACAGGTGATAACACAGGCCGAGCCCTCAGGCCCAGGGCTGTCTTGTTGTCAGTGCCACTCAGAATACATATACTAGTTACTTTTCTCATTACTCTAACAAAATGACTGACAGAAGCAGNTTGAGGGAGGAAGGGTTTATTTCCCACTTGTAGCTCAAGGATACAGTCCATCGTGGTGAGAATATGGTGGCAGGAGCAGGGAGCAGCTGGTCACTGTGCATCTGTAGTCAGAAAACAGTGGCGGAAACTGGTACTCAGCTGGCTTTCTTCTTCTTTAATTCAGTCCAGGACCCCAATTCACAGAATGGTAATATTCACATTCACGATGAATCTTCACACCTCAATTAACTCAATCTAGAAGCTCGCTCACAGACCAATCTAGAAATTTGTTTCCATGGTGATTTTAAATCCCATCAAACTGAAAATCAAGATTAAACAGCAGAGAGAGTTGCTTGTCATGCCAGGCTTCAGGTTTTGCATCTGGAAAGTAACACCAACTAAGGACTTCATCCTAAGATCATGGTCATATACCCGTACCCAGCGGGACCAAGCGTGCTGACTGGCTTATGCCATGNAGTCAGTATGGCTGTGTTTCCATTCTCCTCACAGGATTCCAGCTGGTAACAACTGCTTATTACAACAGCCAGGAGCAATGTTCCCTCTGACAAGGGTGTGACCAGCCTGGGTGCTTACAGAGATTTAGAAACAGCTCTCACCACATAGACACAGGCCCCACAGAACTCTGTACCAACTGTTTTCCTAGTCAATGGAAAAACATGTGGTCCAAAGGAACCCAAGTGTGAGAACAAGTGTGTGGTAACTATGTATCTGCCAAGGCAGAGCCACACAGCCCATCTTGTGTTTTGCCTCCACAGAGGCTGGAAGGAAAGACAGAGTCATACCCCCAGTCAACATGGGGGGGTAACTTTCTCCACTAACAACCTGCACCATCTCAATACCCAAACACCCCAAGAAGGGAAGGAGAAGCCTGTGAGGTTTACAGCTGTCCAACACAAACTTCTTTTCTTCTAGAATCATCATCACCACCACCATTTTCCTCTCCCTCTCCTCCTCCCAGGCCACAAAGCCATCTGTGGGTCCAAGGTGAATCAGACTGAGCCAGTTCCAGTACAAGNNGGAGATAAGACTCTTTCCCATTGTCACAATGGGTGCAAGATAAGCAAGAAGAAGGGACAGTCCTTCAACAGAGAGAATGCCTGTGTGTCACCATCTGTCCCCATGCCCTTGGAGCCAGGTCTTTAAACATAGGCCAGAGGACACCCTTCTCCCAGCTAGCCAATGTGACAATGTGAGCCTTCACACCCAGTTAGGACCTTGAGCAGAACAGACATCCAGCAACTCAGGAACTTTCTAAGCTGCCAACTCAGAGACTGGTGAGATGGCTCAATGGGCAAAGTGTTTTCTGTACAAGCATGAGGACCTGAGTTCAGATCCCCAGAATCCATGTAAAGGCCAGCTATAGCCACGCATGTCTATAATACCAGAGCTAGCTAGAGAGATAGGAGAATCCCTAGGGCCAGCTGGCCAGCTAGTCTCACTGAATTCTTGAGCTCCAGGTTCACTAAGAGACCATGTCTAACAAAATACTACAGAGATCAATAAAGGAAGACATCTGAAGTCGACTTCTGTGGTGGTTTGAAAGAAAATGGCCTCCAAAGGGAGTGGCACTATTAGGAGGTGTGGTCTTAATAAGTATGTCACTGTGGGGGTGGGCTTTGAGGTCCCCTATGCTCAAGCTATGCCCAATGTCACAGTTCACTTCCTGTTGCCTATGGATCAAGATGTAGACCTCTCAGCTCCTTCTCCAACACCACATCTGCCTGCACTCCACCATGTCCTGCCATGATGATGATGGACTAAACCTCTGAACTGTAAGCCAGGCCCAATTAAATGTTTTCCTTTATAAGAGTTGTCATGGTAATGGTGTTTCTTTACAGCAATAGAAACACTAAGACAACTTCTGACCTACACACACA
>LZPO01052247.1:618935-630623 GCA_001675575.1 Neotoma lepida
GCTTCCCAGCTTAAATATCCCAGGATACATGATAAGCTTGATACAAGGGTGACCTAGCTGTGGCCTTATGCCAAGACCTGACCTTGTCCCAGGGTCCAAAGCAGCCCAATCTGATAATGACTACATCATCCAAAGAAGCAGCCTCCTCCATGCTTCGCAAAGGATACCTGATTCCTCATCCATGAGACAAAGGCTGGGTGCAGCAGCATGCACATACCTGTAATCCCAACACAGGGGAAGATAGAGACAGGAGGGTCCCTGGGGCTTACTGGCCAGCCAATCCAGCAAAATCAGGAAGTTCTAGGTTTAATGAGAGATCCTCTCTCAAAAAATAAGATGAAGAATGAATGAGGAAGATGCCTGATGTTGACCTCTGCCCTCACCAACACATATACACACATAAAAATAAAAATATGAATGAATAATACAGATGTAATCATGAGAGAAATCAGACAGAGGAGAATGCAGGCTAAGCAACTCCAGTTATTATATATGACAGTGATATTCACAGTCAGACAGAGGTCAGAAAGAGGAGGGATAGGAAGTTCCTGGAAGGGCCAAGGGGAAGTTCCTGGAATATTCTGTCCCTAGACCTGGGTCTCTTTACGAGATGTACTCACCTTCTGGGATTCATCAGGCTGAATACTTGCAGCATGTACTCTGTAATTGCAGAATGCACTTATCCTAAAAAAGCAACTGTTGTGTATCTGAAGTTTGAACATAATGGGGCCTCCTGTGCTGTGCTTGACAACTCTTTGCATTCTCCTGCTGATGGACATTTTGCTATCAACACCTAACAAAGCCAGGGTGATCCCAGCACATGGGAGACAGAGACAGGATGATGACAAGTCTTGGATACACAGTGAGTTCACAGGGCACTTAAGCTACATAGACTGTCTAAAGAAATTAATGAACAAGCAAAAATGCCAACACATGTCACAGTGCATTTCACATGTCCACACAGAGTTATAAAAATTCCTCACACAACACTCCCTGGACAGGTTTTCCTGCCTATGAAGCGAGGGGTGAAGTCAGAGTTTTCAGTGGGCTGTGGNAAGAGTCAGAGAATCTGCAAACACATAGTAATGGTTTTNTAACATGGAAAATCAATACTTTTAAAGGTCCAGAGAAAAGATCCCTNTTGTCACGTCTTAGAATCTAAATTTAAGTTACCTGGGAGACACCGATGGCCATACTTGCTTGTCAACTTGACACATCGAGAAAAGAGAATCTCAGTTAAGAATTGCCTCTATCAGATGGGCATGTGGGCATGTCTATGGGATATTTTCTTGATTGCTAATTGATGTAGGGGGTCCAGATCACTACGGGAGGTACCACCCTTAAGGCAGGTTGTTGTGGAATATTCTTTTATACTGTATAAAAATGTGTCACTGTTACTGGTTTAATAAAAAGCTGAATGGCCAAAAGCTAGACAGGATTTCCAGGTACAGAGGATGCTAGGAAGAAAAAGGGTGGAGATGCCAAGAGTCACCAGCCAGATGGAGAGGAAGCAAGACGGGGAGTACAGAGTAAAGGTAACCAAGCCACATAAAAAAAAAAACGTAGATTAAAATATATGGGCTAATTTAAGTTATGAGAACTAGTTAGGAACAAGCCTAAGCTTTTGGCCGAGCTTTAATAATTAATAATAAGTCTTCGTGTCATTTGTTAGGGACCTGGTGGCCCAAAGAAAAGTCCATCTACAGCAGTTGATGATGTCGTGTGAAAGGATAGCTGAATGGGAACCTGGGAATAAACCAGTGAACAGAGTTCCTCCACANTTCCTGTCTTGGATGTCTGCCTGATTTCCCTCAAAGGTAGACTGTAGCCTAAAAGTATAGGCTGAAATACCCACAACCCATTCCCATGTGGCCCCTGTTGAGGTGGCGATGGTGATGTCTGTCTGGAAGCCTTGGGGGCCTCATGGAATCAGGCACGGCATGTCTCCAACTCCCAATGACCTAGGCTTTTGCCCTTCAGCACTCAGCCATATGGTATGACCATCGGCTGTGACTCACTGGCCCTCATGCCTGACCACCTGGTCTCTCCCTCAATGACCAAAGCCTGACCTTTCCTATTCTATTCCAGTGTGGACCCACAAGCCCTGCTCAGCATCCATACCCTGTCCTGGCAGATGGTGATTGGGGCCAGATCTGCTAGAAGGCTGATTTCTGAAGCCTGTTTGCAAGGCATATTTCCCTTAGACACAGTACATTCTGCAGGTGTTTTCAAAACAGCACAGGCTGTGCTCAGTACTCTCCTGGACTGTGTGTCCACACTGCACAGCATCAGGCTCCAGTGTAGCCCGAAGCATCTGCCCTGACAGTGACGGGCTCCAGGCCATCACAGAGAAGGACAGAGCCCTGGGACTGGCTCTCAGGATCTACAGGGACCCCAGGGAGAGCCCTTGTCCACTGGGTATCAACAGACTCCATCACGGTGGTCTCTACATCCTGCCACCCCTTCCCTGGGCTCCCTCTTTGTGTAGCCTAGAAGAGGGAAAGAAGCCCCTTACCTTGGTATCTTCCCTTGGATGGAGTCTCCTCTCCATCCCTCACCACTCCCTGGGCTCCCATACCCAACCTTTCCTGCTCCATATGGCACAGAGTGTCTGCCATGCTGTCTTATGAACCTTCTACAGCTCCCACTGCTTACAAAATCAAGATCACCATTTTCAGTGTCACAGGACCTGGTTCCATTACTCCCCTGGGTACACACACACACACACACACACACACACACACACACACATCTCCTGGGTCTCAGCTCTAGTGTGTTTGTTCTCATGGGACTCCCTTCCTTCCCCTCCTCTCCTTTAATGCCTCGACCCGCACGGCTGTAATCTGGATCTGGCGGAGGGAGTCGGGATTGAACGCAGCACACACTGTCAGATTGCAAGCATCCAGGACCTTTATTCACCAAACATCTCTTACTGGAACTGGTACTAGAAGCAGCNGAACNAGCCGAACGTCTTTCATCATTCCCTTCTGCCTTATATACCCTCTGAGAACGGCCCTGCCACGTGCCTCAGCACCTAGGGTCAAGGAAAGGTCAGCATGTTCCAGAAAGCCACAGCTGCAAGGCATTCNTCCTCTCAGCACTCAAACAGAACAACCTGAATAGCATCACGGACAGGAGGAGTGGGAGCACATTCAGCTGGACCCAGGGATATTTTGCTTCCAACACTTTAATATAGCTGAAATGCCTCCTCCTGGCCACAACTCTAGATTCTTCCCTGACCCTCCATGAAATTGCCCCATGCCCTTTCCTGCTGCTCTGAAGGCCCACTTTGAATTCCAGCTCCCTTCTGTTTATCATTCCTCCTACCCTTGAGAAACCCCCAAAGGAAGGAGGAGCCAGTCTCCACCTTCAAGCCCCCAGAGCCAGTTAAGGCCCATGCCAGCTGCTTCAATAGAATAACTCAGAACCTCGGGGCCCCTGCATAANGACCACTGATGTCTCATGCCATGTGGCATGTCCATGTTTCTGGCCAAATACCCTTCCTCAGACTCATTCAGGCACCCAACCACTCCCCTATGACCCTTGAAGTGATCTCCAAGGAACAGCACACCAAGTTTTTAATTCTGTCACCTATGACATTTATCTTTTACCTGAACTCAGCAAGAACTCACCATGTGGCCTCACACTGGGCAGTGAGAATATGGCTGTGTGGTGGGAATTGTTGCCTGTGGTGACAGGGTGGTCCTATGAAAGGAAGATACAGATCTTCTCCAGGTTGATGAGTGTGCAAATGAGGCCCCAATAAGTGTGTGTGGAATCTGGAAGCTCATAGGATGGCAGCAGGGAAGGATTGTACTAACAGTTACTAAGNACCTAATGTGTGCTGGGTACAGAGAGACGAGGACTTTAAAGCTATAGAGTGGGTAGGGATCCCTGACCTGAAGGCAGACAGACCAAGCCCGTGTTCTAGTCTCCAAGCCTGAGAAGTTCATGGCTAGCCCAAAACTTTGTCTGATGCTTCCATAAAATGAGATGGCACCCACCTCTGGGATATAAAGTGAGGTACAAAGGACCTAGCACAGAGAGATATTCAAGAGCAAGGAAGTACTGGTATTTATCTTCCATAATGCTACCGTAGGAAACCTCAAACTCAAGTCACTCGGGCCGCTTGCCCAGTTAATAAGTGGCCAGGCAAGAACCTACCCCAGAGCTGCGCTCTCACCAAGATGGCACACAGCTCCTCAGGTCTGCCCAAACNAACTCTCCAAACTCACAGCTTGAACCCCAGTAAAATACAAAGAACCTAGAGTCCCTCCTAGACTCTGGTCTCCCTCTGACCTCTTCCCTACAAAATCCTGCATTATCAGCCAAGCACAGAGGCCTCTATCCACAGTCACTTAAGGGAAATGAGCCAGGGATTGATTCACTGCTGCAAAGCTAGGCAAGACCTGCTGTCTTCCCTCCCTCCAGTTCCCATCCCAGACTTCCTGTTTACTCCCCTCCCTCCCTGTCTGTGTGTCCCCCGCAACCCGCCCCCTCTGCCACCTTCCATCATTGATCCTGTCCAGATGTATTCACCACTGGTCACCCTTTACATGCTTGGTTCTCCCAGAGCCAAGANTGCAGACCAATTCCCATCTCCCCTTTCAAATCTTCCCTCTTTGGGCTCATATAGCAGATGAGCCCTCCTCTCCCCACCCCCAAAAAACACTCAGACTCACAATAGCAAAAGAAAGCAAATCAGAGTCCAGACTACCATCAGCNAGCCACACATCTGGCCCCAGAGGCTTCCCCCTGTCTCNGAGAAGGACAAGCATGACTGCTCAGTTGATGGGGTACAGACATTCAGACCTGACCTAGGAGAAAGCCTGGCAGAGAGNGTCTAGGGGCAGTCAAGCATCACCCTTCCAACTGGCAGCTGCCTCATGCAGATCATAGACATTTATGCTCCCTCCTCTGCACCAGGCCTGTTACAGGTTTTCACCCTAAGGACGAAGGAAAGTGTGAAAATGTAAATTGCATTCCTTCCTGCTTGGAGAGGGGCTGGGTTCACCAGAAAATTCTTACTTCACCAGCATGAGACAGCTTAACACATTGATGTATTGATTTGTGGACAGTTTCCAGCACCCCACGTTTGGGGAGAGGAGCTGTGGAGAAGGCCCTCATGCACGGCCTTGCTTCCCAGGCTCTATCTGTCCTGTGTTTGCTCATCAGCTAGGGAGGCATGAACCTCAACAGAAACTGTGAGCCATGGGAAGGAGGCCAAGAGGCCAGCTTGGACCCAGGGCCTATTNCCTACCCCCACCCTCCCGGCCCTGCAGCTCATTAATGTTTGATACATGGTCAACTTTCATTCTTACAGAGGTGCCCAATTGGACTGAGGCAAGTTAAATCACCAGAACCCCTGCTGCTGAGCATGTGGGGGCGGGGCAGGGAGCGGAGTGGTGGGGTACAGACATGACACCAACAGAACCTCCTTACTCTTCATTTTGACTACAGTGCTGGCAGACGCTGCCCAGTCAAGGGGGAGGGGCCTCCACAACCCATCCCACCCATCTGGCTGGAGTCTTCCAGCTGTCTCTTCCCTTCCTCCATCTTTCTGGATCCAGCCAGGACATTTATCATCTTCAGGTTCTCAAATGTAAAGCCCAACAGCCTGGCCCTGATGGAACTCACAGCTGCATCCCTATTCTAGACATATTGTGTTTTTCCAGGCCCCATAGGCCCAGGCAGATGCTCTAGAGAGAGTGATCCCCAGAACACCCTGGGACATCAATACCAGAATCAGGCCCCTTTGGGAACCCACCTTGACACTATCCTCAGGCCCTAAGCCTTCAGCACCAGGAAAAGGATAAATGTGTAGTGGCCATTGGGACCCAGAGTACTGCCTGACCTTNAGCTTCTCTCTCTTGTCTCCAGGACCTCGCATGGCTGTTCCCCCATACTGCAGACATCCCTCCCCAACCCTTCACCATGGCCCTTTTTTTCTGTTGACCTTTTGTGTCATGTCACTGCCTAGGTGACACCTCCTCCAGGCAGCCCTCTCTGACCATTCTAGTCAGGGAAGGACGCCCTTCACCTCTCAGATCCGAGTATGCTCCCTACTTCCCAATTTCTCTTTGAGGGAAGAGCTTGTCTGTTCCCTTCTCCAGGCCGAGTTCCACAGCAACAAGCGGGAACCTCATCAGTCTGCCATAGCCTCTGGCATCCCACTTTACAAAAGACTCCAAGATACGAACAGATGGAGGAAGGAAGGAAGGAAGGAAGGAAGGAAGGAAGGAAGGAAGGAAGGAAGGAAGGAAGGAAGGAAGGAAGGAAGGAAGGAACATTGGCCCTGTGGGCCCTTCCCAAGGATCTGTGTTATTGGTAAGTGAGGCCCCACCTGTGCTGAATTGTGAACCTCCAGACTACCCTCAAAGACTGAGTTGCTGAGCTGCTGTCACTGCCTGGCCCCAGCTAAGGCTGTCCTGTTCAGGCCTCTCCTACTAGCAGACTGGCAGCATGTCTATGGCCCAGGCAGGACAGTTCTGCTGCTCCTGTGGGTAGAGGGAAGAGCCACTCATTCACTCCACTGCCCATCTGCTGTGAAGACTGCCCTATCTCACTATGGTGGTTTAAACAAGAATGGTCCTGTCGGCCATTATGGGTATCTAGACCACACTCTCCCCAACTGGTTTGAAGTCCTCCGTACTCATCTTGAATATGAAGATGTTACTCTCTGATATGGTGTGAACACCTCTATACTCTACACTTCTGAAGTGAATATCTCCACACTAGCCCCTGCTTGAATGGGCAGGCATCCTACTTAGTAGACNGACAGCCCCTAGATTGGTTTCTCTTTCTGAATTTCAGCTTAGCCCCTGGACTGACCTCTCCGTCATGTCACCCACCNCTAGTCTATACTATGCAGACTTCTACCCCCAGCTCAGTTTCTACCCCTAGACTTCTCTGTTCCACTACCGGGAAAATGGTGGTCTTCAAACCAGGTTGGGGGAGTTTGGAGGTCTTCACACCAGATGGAGAGATATAGAGGTCTTTAAACNAGATGGGAAGAGTGTCATTCACAGAGCATTTTCACAGCAGAAGGGGGAAGTGCAGAGGTCTTCACACCAGGTTGGGGGGTGTGTAGATCTTCACACCATATGGAAAGAGTATGGGGGGGTCTTCACACCAAGTGGGAAGAATATGGAGGTGTTCACACCAAACTGAGATAGTGTGGGGACTATCTCACACCATATAGGGAACTGTAGAGGTATTCATATCAGGTGGAGGACTGTGGAAGTATTTATACCAGATTAAAGAGTGCAGAGGTCTTCACACCAGCTGGAAAGGGTGTAGGGGTTTTCACACTAGATGGGAAAAATATGGAGGTGCTTATACCAAATTGAGATAGTGTGAAAGTCTTTACACCATATAGGAGAGTATAGAGGTAGTCACATCAGGTGGAGGACTGTGGGAGTGCTCATACTAGATGGGAGAGTGCAGAGGTCTTCACACCAGGTAAGGGTAGTATGAAAGTCTTCACCCCAAATAAAGAGAGTGAGGAGCTCTTCACACCAGATGAGTATAATATGTCAGTTTTTACATCAGCTGGATAGATCTTCACCTAGATTCCTGTTACCTATCTCTGCTAGGCGAATAGGCCACCCAGATGAACACAAACCCACTGTCCCCTGGAGCATTAGTTAAGAATTCCTGTTGGGCAGTGGTAGTGCACGCCTTTAATTCCAGCACTTGGAAGGCAAAGGCAGGTGGATCTCTGAGTTTAAGACCAGCCTTGTCTACAGAATGAGTTCCAGGACAGCCATGGATAAACAGTGAAACCCTGTCTTCAAAAAAAACAAAACNAAACCAGAATTCCTTCTTCCCTACTGTCTGTTATCATGAGGTTCCTGGGGATGGGGTATTTCATTCTTTTTTGCTACCACATAATTCTGTATTTTATGGGTGTATATATTGTTTCACAAGAGAACTTTATTCTGAGAAGTCTGTTTTTAGGCAATTTCATCACCATGCAAACACCATAGAGGGCACTTACANAGCAAATATCTACACTGTCAGGCCATATAACCTTATGAAACCAGNTAAGTATATGTGGTCCATCACCAGCCACCACATTGCTATGCAGCATGCAACTACCCAATGTTTCATTTTCCTATTCAACAACTGNTGGCCACTTGGGTCACTTCTTTCTGGCTCCTATGGATTACACTGCCATGAACAATCACACTTTTCTGTGGACATAATGTTCTTAATTCTCTTGGACACGTGCCTGGTTGTGGAATGCAGCTCTANGGCAACTATTTGTTTAACTGTTTGAAGACCTGCCATGTGGAGAGGCCCCCTCTCTTTTCTGCTATATGTGAACAAGGAATGGTTTTGAGAGCAGAGACACTAAGAGCCATTATGCCAATACATAAGGCCTGAGAAGTTAGCCAAAAGAAGGGAAGGAATGGGATGATAAAAAGAAATTAAGCCACGGTGACACGCAATGGATCAGCCACTCCATCCCTGGAAATGTCAGGAATATGTTGATGCACGCTGTCTCCCGTGCTCCTCCACGTCCTCATTCACACCACATTTAACTACACTGGGTGTCCAGTGCTTTAAATGAAGGTCTGTAACCGAGTCAGTCTCAATCAGCCTTCGCTGCATCTACCTTCAGCTCTTAGTACTTGACCATCTTGCATATAGGTTTTAGATCCCAAATAGAACCCTCAGTGGGTCTCTAGCCTCTGCTTTCAAATGAGGCTTAGATGACCAAGTTGTCATTGTGTGAGATAGGAAGTGGTCTACAGCTGCATGGCCTCTGTTGGCCCAGATCTGTCCTTTCTTTCTCATTGCTCACAGCTNGCCTCAGCTTGCAGATAGCAGTAATGTGACCTTTCCACTGTATCTTGCACTCTGATCGTGAGGTCCTGCCTCTTTCCTATGTGTGGATGCAGCTTGTCACTCTTCCATACCTTAAAGAGAATGGTCTAGCCCTGCCAGCAAGGCTGTCTCTGTAGTCCCCAGTTCCCCAAGGTAGACTCCATGACTTTGCCCAGATGGAATTCACAGATAACTTTGAAGACTACAAGCCAAGTTCACCACAAGACTATTGGAAACAGTTCATGTGAAATGCAACAGTAGCCAACATTCAGAGGTTGCCATGGGCAACATTTCCATCTCTTCTAGTACACAAGCAAGTTGAGCAGACAAGAAAAACACAGGCAGAATGACCCATCCATCCACCTCTCATGGTGTCTTGTTTTGGTCACAAGAAGGCAGGACACCTGCCGTACCTGGCCAGGAGCTGGCTGAGCAGAACTGCATCACAGCATAGGGGTCAAAGCAGGTCATGCAAACCCTTCAGCAGAAAGACTTGCAGTGTCCACCTCAGGAGAACACGCTTAAGCAGCATCACCCCCTGCCTACCTGAGCCTCCTGAAGGAATGGAAGCAGGAGTATTCCTCCAACTGGAAAGCCCAAAGTTATGGACTCTATCCATATTTGGCCATGATGAGCGAACTGGAAGAGTCCTAGGGGGCCAAAACTTGCCAGCACACNCCATGCTCCCCATCTGGAATTAATGCTGAAATGTTGTCTGAAGTTAATTAATGCTATTAATAAGACATGCAGGAGGAATGCCAGGGCCCTCCCCTGCTTTAGGTGTTTCACAGGAGCTAAAAGAGGTACAACCACAGCAGGTTTCCATTAAACCAACCATGTGAAGACTCATAAAATAGGGCCTGCCATGAGCTCTGGGGGCCAGAAACTAAGCCCTAGACAGCTAAGATCCCAGGGCCTTGCCTGGCTCAAAGCACTCCTTCCACGACTCTTTGGGGAGTAGATGATCCTCTCCAAAGTTCACAAGGAAGGGACTGTGGCCTGCCTAAAAGCCTCCCATTAGGCTGTTAAACACACACAGCAGTATAGAAGTTAGTACCTGGGGACCATTTATTTCTCCCCCAAATCTTCCTTGATATGGATGAGCACTGCTTGAGTGGGCAGAAGGGTCAGTCCCTGCTTCTTACTCAATATCCTTTCCCAGCATATCCAGCCCCACCCCCATTGTCTTCCTAGCACTCCATTTCCTCTTCTCTCCTGACCTACGTGGCTTTTCTACTGGCTAGCCCTATGCACAGGAGTTAGCTAGNTAGTGGGTCAAACAGAGCATTGGGATCCTAGAAGATGGAGGGAAGGGGTTCTGTTAAAGCCCAACACTAGGNAGAAGTTCCAACTTGGCCTTGACCAGACTGGCTGCTCTTGACCTTGGCCTGGCCATGAGGCTCACCTCTTGGCTATACCTTCCCAAAGTCTCCTTTTGGTATAATACTTAGCCTTTGGCAAGCCAGAGTTCCACAGACCTGGTAGGTGANAGGTCTTGTGGACAGGGCTCAAGGAAAGCCCAAGGAGTCTATCATATTGTATNCTGAGGGACAGCCCTACACCACACATATGTACCCACAAGAGAAGCAAAATGAACAGAGTCCAGGAAGCAATGAACANACCAGCACTTTACACTTTATCTTTTNGGGGGCTTCTAGAATTTTTTTTCTCTACTGCAAATTTGCTCGACCACACNCTCTACCCACAAAGCCTAGATCTACTACTGATCTGAAACTCTGGTACCCAGACCTCATTTCTTCCAGTGCCTATTGGCCACTNAGGCCCCTGTGTTATTGACCAGGAGGCTACTTCCTCTGTCCACAGGCAAGAAGAACCATCCCGAACTTCAGCACACAGATATATAACCTCATTTCCNAGAATCCAGTTTTGTCTTCTAGCCAGAGATGTCAACANATTACCAACCCAAAACACAGCTCTCACCTCAAAAGGAATAAGCCAAGTCTGAGTGGCTATGTCCCTGGAACACAGATATAGGTTACCCCAATACCATGTTCCAATGTGATAACCATTTTCGTGAATTTTCTATAGTGACGGNACAAAGAAAGTCATGAATCAATGTGTTTTTAAAACGCATTGCCAGAAACATCAGGCAGGCAGATTATGGCAAAGCTGGGAAATCTGGGCTCTAGGCCTCAGATGGTATCTGATGACATTCTCAGNCTGGCTTGGTGAAAGCCAGTGGTCTTGTTTGAACATTCCAAAAGATTTGAATAGTCCAAGGATGTTAGGTCACTCTCTGGCAATAACCGGTTATTAAGATGGCTAAAGATAGCCCGAGATAATTTGGCTCCAGACCCGGGATATTTCAGCTCTCCACAGTCACAAAAGTTCTTGTCTGTCAATTAGTCTGGTAGAATCTTTACATGGGTGCAGATTTGTTCTTGGAATTCAGTCCATTCATAAGATCCAGCTGCCAACAAGTCCCAGTACATCCAGGAGGCCAGGGGTTGCNCTCAAGGACTTGAATTTCTGCAATCATGGCAGACAAGGGATCCCGAGAACCTCTGTGCCATGTTGAATCACATCCCCCCAAAGGTCATGACTCCATAGGACCTGGAATATTACTTGCAAATATGTTCTTTTTTTATTTGATCAAGATGTATTGAGATTGTGCTTAATTAGTGTGAGGTTCAAATACAGTCACTTGTAGCCAGAAGTTTTCCCTTATCCTGTAGCAGTTCAGTCCCAAGTAAAAGCTTATATTACAAACTGTTTTTCCTATGGCTCAGGCTTATCATTAACTAGCTCTTACAACTTAATTCAACCCATTTCTATTAATCTATGTTTTGCCACATGGCTTCGTGATGTTACCTGTGTTCCATTACAGCTTGCTCC